>OY755241.1:94516605-94765995 GCA_963576725.1 Azorinus chamasolen | reverse complement strand
GGAGAATAGTGAAACAACTGCTTTACCCTTTCCCTGTTCTATGTTCATAACAAATTTCAATATCTAATGGATATTCATGGACAAAACAGTTATCTATAATGAAATATGGAAGTTGGAACATTGTAGCCATTTTACGAAGTATATGAACAGATCTATCTAATTCCATCAGCAAACAGGAGCCGTCTGATCATGGTCTACCCTGTTTGCAGATACGTGAAACACACGCATATAATTACGAGGGAAGGGCTTAAATATATAGAGAATAATAGGTTAGTGCCGTAGATGGGACGCCTTTATCCGACGAGGGGAGAAAACGTTGAGGCGAGGCTTGCCGAGCCTCAACTGTTTTCTCTCCGAGTCGGATAAAGGCGTCCCATCTACGGCACTAACCTATTATTCTATTTATCCAGTCAATTTAGTTATATCTTTTCTCATAGACTCATAAAACATACGAATATTGAAATAATTTGCATTGAAAATGCGATTTTTCGATCAACGGACCTCCCTTTTCATTTCCGTTCTAAAGACGTAAATAATGAGCTACCGCAGAGGAAAATAGTTTCGATACTTACATTACAAGACGGGAAAACGTGCTTGAATTTGAAAAATAAGATCGTTTGAATCGAGAGTCGATATGTTAATTCAAACAGACATGGTTATTATTCTACCGGAGGCTCTACCGGAGGCTCTACATGGTCAAATTCGAGTTCCGTCGTCTCGGTTTCTATTTTTAGATAGGGCTAACGTCACTCGTCAATGGAACTGAACAGGCTATATTTAGGTCTATGACCATCACCGCCCTTGTAAGAGTTTATCGATTAAATTATCATGAGAGTGATATATGTTTAAATGAAGTTTTATTGTATTATTTATTTTTATTAAAAAAATCGTCAATATAGTAGCATAATAGCTTTATATACATCTTCAATTTCGATTACAGTATGCCCGGCCTGATAGCGTAGTGGTTGCGATGGTCGCTTATCTTTTTTCTCTCTTTTTCCTTTCTATTTTTTAAATGACGGTTTGGGTTTTAACTGGTATAGTTAATGATAATTATCCATATTAAGTGTTTTTTCTTTCAACTTAATACGTTATTTTTGGTAAAAACAATTTTGAAGAAAAATTAAAAATAGTTCCTGTTGTAAGAAGAAATTCCTACACCTACTATACAAATAAACCTCTACTGTACATATAAACTTAGGTTTATTATGCTACCCCTTTATTACGTCACTAGCGGCTGTAGTGACGGGATAAATTAGGCTCGCATTACGTGACAATGCCTGAATGTAAATGACGTTAACGTCTTGCCTAGGTCTACCGTTTCCCCAGACCTTAATCGCATTCAGCATAAATATCTGGGATCGTTTTGTTCGTAAGGTCAATGTACCATATCAACAAGTTGCAGGAGCTTGAGAATGCTCTGCAGGTCGAATGGAATAACATTTCACCGAGCGCCGTACAACGTTACGTCAATTTCATGAGATGTCGTATTTTATCCAGTCACCAGGCTTCTCTAGTGACATAATAAAGGGGGTGCAAATAAACTTAGGTTTATTAGGTTACTTCCGGTAGTAGAAGGTTTATTAGGTTAGTAGATAGGCGTAATGATTCTATAACCATGGAACTATTTTAATTTTCTGTAAATATGCATAAAAATCATGTTGACGAAATAGATCTAACAGAAAATTCACCAAAAAAAAATTCAAATGAGAAAAAGTAAAAATAATTCGCTATAGCTGGATTCGAACCCGCGTCTGATCATACAAAAACAATTCTAATCACTCTAAAGACGTCGTCCTTACCGATTACGCCACTGAGGCCACATAAAAAGTGACATTGATTTATCAGTTTTATTAATTTAATCCACCGCCAGCGAAACGCGTTTTTGATAAAATCAACCCTTGAAGATAAACAGATAAATAGTAAATGTTTTCTTTTCACTCTCATAATAATTTGATTGATAAACTCTTACAGGGGCGGTGATAGTCATAGACCTAAATATAGCCCGTTCAGTTCCATCGATTTATGAGTGACGTTATGTCTATCTAAAAATAGAAACCGAGACTACGGAACTTGAATTTGACCGGGGAATATAACCATGTCTGTTTGAAATAACTTATCGACCCTCGATTCAAATCATCTTATTTTTCAAATTCAACCACGTTTCCCCTCTTGTAATGCAAGTATCGAAACTATTTTCCTCTGCGGTAGCTCATTAGATCTATTTATGTCTAAATGGAAATGAAAAGGGAGGGATCCGTTGATCGAAAAACCGCATTTTCAATGTAAATTATTTCAAGAGTCTTATGTTAAATATGAGTCTATGAAAAAAGATATTTAACTAAATTAACTGGATAAATCGAATAATAGGTTAGTGCCGTAGATGGGACGCCTTTATCCGACTCGGAGAGAAAACAGTTGAGGCTCGGCAAGCCTCGCCTCAACGTTTTCTCCCCTCGTCGGATAAAGGTGTCCCATCTACGGTACTAACCTATTATTCTCTATGTACAGGTAATACATAGACACGGAGGTAAATATCTGATCTAAGTAAAATTATCTCAATTACACCATCAGGAGAGTCGTAAACCTTGATTGTATTCACAATAACACCGATATCACAATTGGTTTATCTTCGATCTTGACTTATACTACGCTTAAAGGATTAACACGCGTCTATACAAACAACTACATGTATTTCAAAAAGCTATACCATATTGTAGGCAAATGAATAGCTAAATGTTTATACCAACCTAATATAATTGTATTCATGCCTCACTGCAAAATAACCTAAAAGCATATGCACAGTTTATCAGTTTATCAGAGATTGACTAACTTCGTTTATCTGCCGTCAGTTAGAATTGGTCAATAGAATTGATTGTAGTAGTCAAAATTGCAGCAGATTCAAATTTGAGCAGCATTGTGTTCACAGCGGAATAAGAATGATTATTATACTGCAGAGAAAAATCCTCGATTTTGATTGGTCAATTAGTCATGTATAAATAGTTGTGTATTCCTTGAAATGCTGATGTATATACGGAATCATCAGCAACACTTGTATTCCCCCTTTCGATGGCCTCGCTTAGTTGCTACAACGAAAAAATGGCCGACCGGCTTCACTTCGTCTATTCGATCTAAACAACCGCTCTCATAACAAGAGTTTGGGGGGCGGAACAAAGTTATCCATTGAGAAACATTTTTGTTAAAGTTGTTGTATAACAATGTAAATTGTTCTAAATATATAGCAACAGAACACGATACGTGGCGAAGGTCTTATTCTGCTCTAATGCTGCAAATGTTGTCAAAGTGCTTGTGCACGCACCAAACCTCTGCTTTTGCAAGGTCAATCCACGCCCGATTCGATTTAGATTTTATTTATGCACATGCACGTACCTGTAGATTGCAGTATAGTCGCTCCTTCCAACGGAATGTTTGATATGTACAATGTTTAATATTATAAAACCGCCATTCGGACGCCATCCAAATGACATCGGAACTGCGCCATTCCCTCAATTTAGTTTAACCGTTCTCATGCTGAGAAATAGTGTCTGCTTAATCTCTGATCTGCTTAAAGTATTACTAACGTCTGATTCTTTCAATCCTTAGAGAAACTAATGCACTTGGAAGATCCCTTTCTATCCACAAATGCAATGGGCAGGTTATTACAAGGTGAACTAGGGTCGCACAGTGATATAACCCCTTACCTTACGGTTTGAGGCCCCTGAGAGGAAGCAAAACGATGCCTACATTAACAACGTTAATTAACTGCTACACATATTTAACTTAGCAGTGTTGATAATAACATCGTTATACAAACCATTGGCGGGATATCTGACGTTTTATTCTCAGCTGAGGAAAATACATGTAGCCTTCGCCTAACGTCTCGGGCAACATGCTTTTCCTCAGGCGGGAAGGACAAGTCAGATGCCCCACCAATAATCTATATATAGTGGTGCAGTAAAAACTTGTCAAATTAAAGTGAGCATGCACAGGTACGCAGTTCAAGCTTGAATCGCATAATGTATTTGCTGTGTCATTTGCTATATTTTACATACAATAGCTCTTTAATCACCAGATTACTTGGAATTTTACCGGCTTTCTTGTTAGTAAGCATGATAAGTACAAAAGAAGGGTTCAAACGGATTAAATCTGCCCAATCCCTTTAACTTTGTCACTGTTTCGTGTTTTCTTTTATTTCATGTCCAACCTTGTCATTGCAATGAGAGGCGGACCCTATTCTATTTCTTAACCCTTTCCCATTTCAATATTTTTGTCAAATAAAAAACGACATCATGAATATTTATTAGATCTTGCTGAATTTTAACAATGGTATAAGTGCACACGACATTTTGGTATTGGTAGAAAATATAGTCGGGTATATTAATGTATCATTTCATAAGCAGAGTGGGCCCTGATCCGATGGCTCCTACAAGAGCTTTCATGTCTAGGTTTACTCTGTTTGCAAAGGTGTTGAAGTGTTATATCCATGTGTATGTAATGGGATAAGCAGACAGTGTAGACCCCAAGATAAAACGGGTTCCACGTGAGCAATCTGATCTGAGTCTATTCTGTTTGTAAAGGTGTTTTCATCATTAAGAGGTAGATATAAAGCGTTTTAAACAAATAAGCATATTTTATGCACACATATAACTATGAAAACGTTCTTATTATTTTGTTACTTTGTGAATATTAAACTTTTGTATGCCGAAATTTAAAAGTGGAATAGCCCATTATTGTTTAACTGTATATTCCATCCATCATTATCAGGCTTAAAATTGCTCTATGAGTTTTAAGTAGGCCTATAAAAGTACTAGTGAAGACCCTGATCAATCCCCTGAAATTGGAGCTATATTATCTGTGTTTACACGGCTTTTAAATGTCAGTACTTTTGATCCCCGCATTCAAATGTTTAAAAAGTACTATTTAATTGTTTTGAATGCATGAAAAGAAATTGTCTTAGTTGAAGGCTTTATTATTTACCCAGCCTAAAGATACGATCAAAGGTGCTAGATGGTCAGTAAATCCCCAAGCTATTTTCTCAGTAGGGGACAATGGTCCCCAGTCTTGACATCTGACAGTAATGACACTACTATAGTCAAACAACTAGGTCTGACGTGTCAAAGGTCAGCCGAGTCCATTTTTTAGGGAGATCAGCATTCCGCCTGTTCTCGGACCATTTTTTAAACAGACGAGTTTGGTATATAAGATAAAATTGAAGGCGGAAATGTTGTCAGCAGTTTAGCGCAGTGAGTTAAGTCTAGGTACGCAGAAGACATTGCGAGAGTAGTTTTTATTGAGCGTTGGTTCGAATCCCGTGTCGACCTTAAACTTTTTTAATTTTGAATGAATAGTTGAGTATTATTTTATGTCATATTGTATAATTGTAATGGCCATTTATGCACATGTTTGTCTATGTTAGGGAAGGGTACCTTTGTTTGAGTTCGAGTCCTATATTAGCTATATTTTCAATAATAAATCGATGCTAAAATATGAATATCAATATAAGTTTTAGCAAACGTCTTGTTCAAGTGGATTCTTATTGCACAACAAAACTAATGCTCTTAAGGGGACTTTCCTTAATATTTTTAGCAAAAACAAATATTTTAGGTTTATGCGAGACTCGAACCTGCGCCTAATAAAATCTTCTTCATGGTCCTACGACTTATCCACTACGCTGTATTTCCGATAACTAATGCGCTTATTCTTTATACCTATAACTGAACATTTTCTTTCATAAATGGCACGTGGATATCCGAAATGCTGATCTCCCTTAAAAATGGACTCGGCGAACCCGTGACCCGTCAGACCTAGTTGCTTGACTATACCATCTTTCTTATCAACAATTTACGAATTATTACGTAACATGTGTACTTTTAAGCACAAATAATGTGCCCAATTATCTAAACTATGATATGTTAGCTTCTCCAAAATAGAAGAAAACTATGTTTTGACTAATGATAGATCTATGGCTCAGCACAAAGTTAAATCCATACCTTTTAGACAAATTTAAAATTTAGATTATCATGAATTGTAGTTTAAATTGATATGATCTCATTCTCTTCTAAAATACTTCTACCATATCTGCTACGGTACTGTACAAACAGTAGCATAGAAGACATTTTACAGCACATAGATGAACGCCATGAGACTGTAGATCTATATTTTGATATAGATCTAGAGCTAGCTAGATCTTATGGAAATAAAACGAGAATTAAAATTTTAAATACTGTTGATCTTAATTTTACATATCAGGCGTGTCCAACAGGTAAATGAGAATGACTTACATTTCAAAGCAAAGCCATATCAAGAATTATCCCATTTCGTCTATGATTACTCCCCTTTCATCCGAGCTCTTAAACGATTAGGAAACATGTTAAGAAACGCGTAAATAAACGTTTAGAAACCCGTTTAACGAAACGGCTAAGAAACGGTTAACGAACGGGTAGGAAACGGGCAAGAAACGCGTTAAGTGGGTAGGAAAAGCGTATTTACCACTGTATTACAAAAATAAATTCCAATTTTCAGTTTGAACGAGGTTACGTATATTACATGAGAGTTGAATGGTTAAGCGCAAATAATGTCCTAAAGCTACACATGTACATTATATCTAATGTCCTAGAGCTACACATTATATCTAATGCCCTGGAGCTACACAAGGTATCAAATGTCCTAGAGCTAAATATATCTATAACGGTTGTTTTCCGTTATAACTTAAAGCAAGTGAGTAACATTGACAACATTTCGTAGCTTATATATTTGTTTCAACGGTTCAAACGGTAGGCATTCACCTAGCGATCAGCTTCAGGTTTTCATTGTTATATGTCTTCTATAAGTTGTATCTATATGTCAGTTAACCTTGTCCGATATTAGTCCTACCAATTATTTGTCTCTTTGTTCATACATATTACTCCTATATTAGTGGTCGTTTGGATGGTGTGCCGGATCGTGACTGGCATTTGGAAACTAGCAGTGAAGTTCATTGTGTTCTAACTAAAAGGCAGGCTTTGTCGGCGTGATTGCGACGATCCTATACATGTTCTCCCTACTGGAAATGAGTTAACGTCTATACGTGTCATGCCCACGTAACGCTGCTGTAGGTATTTCAGTATCCTACTGCAATGTTTGTTTATACACACAAACTGAGTTATACTCTCCCTACAAATATATAAAATCAACTTCAAACCTATGTATTGTCCACCACAGAAGACGTTTGAAACTTATATACTGTAACAATGAGTCTAATATACTGTAACAATGAGCCTTATATACTGTAACAATGAGCCTAATATACTGTAACAATGAACCTTATATACTGTAACAATGAGCCTAATATACTATAACAATGAGCCTTATATACTGTAACAATGAGCCTTATATACTGTAACAATGAGCCTAATATACTGTAACAATGAGCCTAATATACTGTAACAATGAGCCTTATATACTGTAACAATGATCCTTATATACTGTAACAATGAGCCTTATATACTGTAACAATGAGCCTAATATACTGTAACAATGAACCTTATATACTGTAACAATGCGCCTTATATACTGTAACAATGAACCTTATATACTGTAACAATGCAGTGTATTGAACTTTCCTGTTGACGTTGCACTCTTATTCAACTTTTGCAATTTGGTTGACAATTCTTCTCGTGTGTGCTGGGGCTCTTCATCTTAATCCAGGTCCTCATTATTAAAATGTATCTTTTCTCTCATCTAGCCCCAGCGATCGAAGTGAACATTCACTGATGTATTTGTCTAATAGATTTTCGTTAGTTCACTTAGATCACGTTCAAAGTGTTTTGTACAAATTGGATATTTTAAGAACGCAGCTGCATGGCTTTGATTTTCTTGCTTTTACCGAGATTGGATTCTGTACCTCATATTATTATTATAGCATATTTATATAGCGCTCTTTTCACATAGGATATAAGCGTTCAAAAGCGCTTCGCATGGGTGACATAACTAACCGGAACTTACCGCAAGATTAGCTATCGTGGTAATGAAGATATACAATAGATATACAATAGATATGAAATCACTAACCGGAAGGAACCGCATGATCGCCTATCCGGTCAATGAGAGATATACAGTAGATATACAATAGATATGAAATCACTAACTAGAAGGAACCGAAATAATGTCTATCCGGTCAATGAAATATATGCAACATCTCGCTTCCTAAACTGTTCTAGTAACCAGCCTCCAGAACCAAACGATCGAAACAAAAATAACATAGTGGCGTCATTGTATATAATTATGTCTCCCCCCATATTTATATGGGGGAGACATATTGTTTTTGTGAGAGTTGTCTGTCTGTCCGTCTGTCCGTCTGTCCGTCACACTTTTTGTCCGGACGATAACTTCAATATGCCTGATGCCAGTTGATTGAAACTTCATATATGGAAAGAGCATAATGAGAGGAAGTGTCATGCACAAGGTCCATAACTCTGGCTTCACTAATATTGGAGTTATTGCCCTTTGTAAAAAAATCACACTTTTTTGTCCGGACGATAACTCCTATATGGCTCATGCCATTGGATTGAAACTTCATATATGGAAAGATCATGACGATAGGAAGTGTCATGCACAAGGTCCATAACTCTGGCTTCACTAATATAGGAGTTATTGCCCTTTGTAAAAAAAAATACTACTTTTTTGTCCGGACGATAACTTCTATATGGCTCATGCCATTGGATTGAAACTTCATATATGGAAAGATCATAACGAGAGGAAGTGTCATGCACAAGGTCCATAACTCTGGCTTCACTAATATTGGAGTTATTGCCCTTTGTAAAAAAAATCACAATTTTTTGTCCGGATGATTACTCCTATGTGACACATGCCATTGGAGTGAAACTTCATACATGGAACGATCATGATAAGAGAAAGTGTCATGCATAAGATCCTTAACTCGAGCTTCAATAAATTTAGAGTTATTGCCCCTTGTACATTTGTTTAATTCTTTCTTGTTCGGAC
The DNA here is from genome assembly GCA_963576725.1 of Azorinus chamasolen. Classification (NCBI taxonomy): domain Eukaryota; kingdom Metazoa; phylum Mollusca; class Bivalvia; order Cardiida; family Solecurtidae; genus Azorinus; species Azorinus chamasolen. The sequence goes on along the minus strand of OY755241.1, from coordinate 94,757,013 downwards.
GATAACTCCTACATGGCTCTTGGCATCGTATTGAAACTTCATACATGGAAAGAGCATGATGAGAGAAAGTGTCATGAACAAGGGCCATAATTCTGGCTTCAATACTTTTGGAGTTATTGCCCTTTGTTACATTTTTTGGCCGATCAATAACTCCTGTTCGACTGATGCTATTGGAATGACATTTTATTTCTGGAAAGAGCATGATGAAAGTAAGTGTCATGCACAAGGGCCATAAATATGGTATCAGTATTTTTGGAGTTATTAGCTGTTATCATTTTCTTCTTGAAAAATGTAGTTTGAAAAACGCAAAATGAGGGGAAGTATCATTCATCAAGACCATAACATTTTTAGTGATTTCCCTTTACATATTGTTTTTATTAGAGGGGAGACATCCGTTTTTTTGACAAAAACCTCTAGTTTTATAAAGGATTATATATAGTACTCTCGCCGCATGGACCAAGCCATTTTTGGGCTAGAGTGTATATGGGTATATCTTTTCATATAAACCACAAACATGTGCTTAAAGGTGTATCTTATCGACCTCCAAATTCTCAAATTCATATCTGATTCTACAGTTTCCTTGTCAAAGCAAAACACTCCTTTGAAAATTATCCTAATATACATGTATATTCATGGTGTTGTTAGTTGTTAACGAATGTTGAACAGGTAAAGGGTTCGTGAGATGGAGCCTAGCAATTGAGTGTGTGACGGTTGTTACATTAAAGAGATGGAGTCTAGTAATTGAGTGTGTGACGGTTGTTACATTAAAGAGATGGAGTCTAGTAATTGAGTGTGTGACGGTTGTTACATTAAAGAGATGGAGCCTAGCAATTGAGTGTGTGACGGTTGTTACATTAAAGAGATGGAGTCTAGTAATTGAGTGTGTGACGGTTGTTACATTAAAGAGATGGAGCCTAGCAATTGAGTGTGTGACGGTTGTTACAATAAAGAGATGGAGCCTAGCAATTGAGTGTGTGACGGTTGTTACATTAAAGAGATGGAGCCTAGTAATTGAGTTGGTGACGGTTGTTACATTAAAGAGATGGAGCCTAGTAATTGAGTTGATGATGGTTGTTACATTAAAGAGATGGAGCCTAGTAATTGAGTTGGTGACGGTTGTTACATTAGTGAGATGGAGCCTAGCAATTGAGTTTGTGACGGTTGTTACATTAAAGAGGTGGAGCCTAGTAATTGAGTTGGTGATGGTTGTTACATTAAAAAGATGGAGCCTAGCAATTGAGTTTGTGATGGTTGTTACATCAGTGAGATGGAGCCTAGCAATTGAGTTTGTGACGATTGTTACATTAAAGAGATGGAGCCTAGCAATTGAGTTTGTGACGGTTGTTACATTAAAGAGATGGAGCCTAGCAATTGAGTTGGTGATGGTTGTTACTTTAAAGAGATGGAGCCTAGCAATTGAGTTTGTGATGGTTGTTACATCAGTGAGATGGAGCCTAGCAATTGAGTTTGTGATGGTTGTTACATCAGTGAGATGGAGCCTAGCAATTGAGTTTGTGACGGTTGTTACATTAAAGAGATGGAGCCTAGTAATTGAGTTGGTGATGGTTGTTACATTAGTGAGATGGAGCCTAGTAATTGAGTTGGTGACGGTTGTTACATCAGTGAGATGGAGCCTGGTAATTGAGTTTGTGACGGTTGTTACATTAAAGAGGTGGAGCCTAGAAATTGAGTTGGTGATGGTTGTTACATTAAAGAGATGGAGCCTAGCAATTGAGTTGGTGATGGTTGTTACAATAAAGAGATGGAGCCTAGTAATTGAGTTGGTGACGGTTGTTACATTAGTTAGATGGAGCATGGCAATTGAGTTGGTGATGGTTATTACATTAAAGAGATGGAGCCTAGTAATTGAGTTGGTGACGGTTGTTACATTAGTGAGATGGAGCCTGGCAATTGAGTTGGTGATGGTTGTTACATTAAAGAGATGGAGCCTAGTAATTGAGTTGGTGACGGTTGTTACATTAGTGAGATGGAACCTGGCAATTGAGTTGGTGATGGTTGTTACATTAAAGAGATGGAGCCTAGTAATTGAGTTGGTGATGGTTGTTACATTAGTGAGATGGAGCCTAGCAATTGATTAACAACCGTCACAAACTCAATTGCCAGGCTCCATCTCACTTATGTAACAACCGTCACCAACTCAAGTACTAGGCTCCATCCAAAAATGGTGACGGTTGTTACATTAAAGACAAGTTGTTTTTATTTTGTATTCGCAATATTAATACACCCTCCCCCTAGTGACACTCGTCTAAGTAGTATTTCAAAAGAACTAAATTTTTACGTGTCTCTAATGATGGTAGCTTAAACGTGTTATTTATTTTACTGCATGTGTTCATTTATTAACCCTTTCCTTCATATAAGCACATTTTCACACATTTGCGAAAATATTAGACCTCCTATTGGATCCGTCTGATCAGGGTCCGTTCTGCTTTAAATCATAAAATATATAAATACAATTTCTACCAATGCCAAAACATCATGTGTATATATGTTGTTATAAAATACTCAGCAAAGTATTGTCCATGATGTCATCATTTCTTAAGTCAATATTGGACAGGGAAAAAGTTAATTAGCAACGTGTATAATATAAGCCAGTAGATATAAAGCTGGTAATTGCTTTGACTAATTTATTAGATAAAGCTTCGAAGTTGTGTTTCGCATTTAAAATAATTCGATAAACCAGTCTTGGTTATTTTTCAATTTACTTTTAATGAATAAGTGACCATCATCTCACACGTACTCCATATATTAAAGATGGATGATCCTATCTGCCTTCAAGTAACATGAAATAAAGTAACAGCGGTAATTTCATTTTAATTCTTCATGTGTACGACACGTAATTTGTCATGTTGATTAGTAGTGACAAGCGGCTGTTTAACACGTTACTTCATTGATGCTCATTTAAGCGACTGTTTAACACGTTACTTCATCGATGTTTAACACGTTACTTCATTGATGTTTAACACGTTACTTCATTGATGTTTAACACGTTACTTCATTGATGCTCATTTAAGGCTTTTGCAAACAGATTAGACCCAGATCAAATGGATCATGTAGCAGAGTCTGATCAGAGTCCGCTCGGATCAGATAATGCACTATTACAGACCCAATTCTACAGTTTCTGTCAGAGTCCGCTCGGATCAGATAATGCACTATTACAGACCCAAGTCTACAGTTTCTGTCAGAGTCCGCTCTGATCAGCTAATGCACTATTACAGACCCAATTCTACAGTTTCTGTCAGAGTCCGCTCGGATCAGATAATGCACTATTACAGACCCAAGTCGACAGTTTCTGTCAGAGTCCGCTCTTATCAGCTAATGCACTATTACAGACCCAAGTCTACAGTGTCTGTCAGAGTCCGCTCGGATCAGATAATGCACTATTACAGACCCAAGTCTACAATTTCTGTCAGAGTCCGTTCTGATCAACTAATGCACTATTACAGACCCAATTCTGCAGTTTCTGTCAGAGTGCGCTCTGATGAGCTAGTGCACTATTACAGACCCAATTCTGCAGTTTCTGTCAGAGTCCGCTCTGATGAGCTAATTAATGCACTATTACAGACCCAAGTCTACAGTTTCTGTCAGAGCGCGCTCTGATGAGCTAGTGCACTATTACAGACCCAATTCGACAGTTTCTGTCATGACAAACTTCCTTGTGTTTATTTACCGAACTGTAGTTAATAGTCTTATTAATATTCATGATTGCATGAAAACTGTGTTCCGAGAGATGGCTGAAAAGTGAACAGTGATATTGCCATTCTGACAGAATACATAATTTAATCAACAGAATTCCCTAGGCAAACAAGACCGACCGTGACCAGACAGTTCTTACAGCTGTCTAATCTGGGTATTCTCTGTTTGCAAATGGTGGTAAAGGACCTTAGTACGTGGGAAACGGTCTCAACCATTTACATAACGCGCTTTAATGGAGGATTTAATGAATAATTGACAGTAGCTACTGTCTCTGGGTGTGGCTGGTTAACAGTGATCAATAATACGTGTTTAAAAAAATCAGGAAAAGCATGCATACTATCCTCTCTGGCCTCCGCCCGTTTATGAAGACGATGGATTGCGCCCGGCTGAGGTAATATAGCAAAGTCTGTGATGGCTGGGAAGAATAATCCTTGAGTGGAAGTCATTGTTGCAGACACCACAGATCGACACTGAACAGTCCTGGTGAACCTCTGCCAGATGTTATGTCTCTTCTGTCTCTGCTGCTGGCAACGACGAATTTCTGCTACCTTCATGTTTTTGTGAACAGCAAGTGTATATTTGCTGTTTTCTCCAATGTGTCAGCATCGAAGTTTGCTGAATGGGGGTCCCTTTTGTAGGATTCCTTGTATCTGAAATAGGGGCGACCGTGTTGTCGTGTGCCTAGCTCTAGCTGTCGGTACAACAGATCGTTTGGCAAACCACCTTCCTCCATGCGACGTACGTGTCTAAACCATCGCAAACGTCGTAGGGTGAGACTCGCAAACACAGAGGTAGAGTTTGCCTTGCTGAGGACATCCGTGTTCGTAACCTTGTCGTTCCCGGTGAGTCCCAATAGTTTTCTAAGACACCTCATGTGACACATGTTGAGGTTGATCTATTGTCTAGCGTGTTATCATAATAGCGTCTACGGAATAGCATCTATAATAATAATTTCTGAAAAAAAAACATTATATACCAAATAGAAGTGGCTATTTCACACATTTCCGAATTGCACTCAGCATATCTGTGTAAAATGGCACAGGTTTTTCTTCAGGAATTACGTGAACATCCTGAAATGTTCAGGTATTTCATCAAATGCCTGAATGAATCATTCACCTGACATTTTCAGGCATTTCATGAAATTCCTGATTACACATATCCTGTAACATATACATGGCACGTTTCTACAGAGTGCAGACTGTGATTTGCATTTATCAAATACCTTACTCAATCAGAGCAAGCCCTGGTATGGTACATTTTGAGCTATCTGACCTAGGTTTATACTGTAGCATCCGCGATGCACACATGTACATCGACCTCTGACCCCAGAGATAGAGGATGAAATACATTGTCCATCGTGTTGTCACTCCAGTTTCACTTGCTAGTAAGATGTATCTTTTCTCACATACCTTCCCTTATCTCCGAGTTAGAACAACAGGTTAAGATTTCCTTATCTGTAACACGTGTAAGATCACTTAAGAACGTATGACGTCATGTATGACGTCACACCATGGAAACCTATGTTTACATGTCATTTAAACGGCGAAAATATACTTTTTTTGATATGTGAGAAATATAATCTGATGCCCGTTGTTTTTTAAGATCACATGTTCCTAAACTCACCAAGAAAATGTTATAAAGCTCGCCAAGGCTCGCTTAATGACATTTTCTAAGGCTCGTTTAGGAACATGTGATCTTAAAAGACAACTCGCGACAGATCCTCTATTTCTTACTTGACTTGGCACATGCATGTTTTAATCCTTATATTTATTTGTTTAGCTGAAATGCGCTCAATTTTAGGGCCTAGTATGTGAGATGCTACAGCATAATTAAATGTCCACCGTCTTGGCTGCTGCAGTGATGCATTGTGGGTAATAATGCTCAAGCAGACAGAATTACCATAGCTATGCCAAAAAGAAAGGCTCAAGATATCTATTTCGCCATGGTACATATTTATTTTGGGATTTTGTTGCCGGATTTACTTGATCAAACTAGTATGTAATATTTCCAAACAGTATAACGCGCGTTACCTAACATTTCCAACCACCAACCAGTATTTGACTGTTCTACCACTTGATCAGCCCGTCAAAACTTGACGGTTTCCAGTCAGTTTTGACGGGGACGAATCACATGACCTTTTCCAACCCTCTTTTTTGTCAGTTTCCTACCACTTTTTCTCGGGTAATCTGAGCGCGAGTATAAAAGAGCCGGATTTTTTTGCTGGAAATCAGAGTTGAGGGAGTTGAGCTTGAGGGAGCATAGGGTCAAGAACTACGCTAGCCTGTTGCAGAAATCTGCACTCTAATGGTGCGAATTTAGGGCATGAGAATAGAGCATAGATAAAAGCATTTCATTTTATGGCAGAATTTCGACCGATCCATAGAATAAATGCAGATCTTGGCATTTTACAGATTTAGAGCTCTATTCGAATAACGCGGTTTTGCTACTTATTTATAGAATACTTTGGTTGCTGACGTTGTGCTATAGCTACTGATCTACCACGTGGATTTTTATCATTAAGACTGAAATTGACCTAAGCAGATCAATTGGATCTGGATCCAGTGATAAATTCACTTACAATAGCTATTTGCAATAGGTTTGCCGTGTGTGGTGTTTACTAGGCCCATAGATCAAAGTATGAGATCAAAGTATGAGATACTGTGATAGCATTTGGTCGCCACCCAATTCCCCAAAAATGTTGCGACTCTCCATGGTCAGTTTTTGCTCCGATGGCGATTCAGGGCGAGTAAGAGGCGACCATATGCACTCTATTTGCGCTTCGAGGGCGATCCCTGAGACCTATGGCGCTCAAGCGAGATCCGATAGCGATCTCGGCGACCTATGGAGATTCTTATCGCTCATATAGCGCTCCAGGCGACCCGATTAGGATGCTAAGAAAACCGTGGCGTTCTACCACGCTCAACATTTTGTCTGCAGGGGAACGCGAATGCTTGAGAGAACAGAACAGAACAAACGTATATTTTGATTGATTTGTACATAGTACATCATCATATACACAACACATATTACACATTATAGCATATTGTATATTCATATAATATATGTAAAGATATAAAACAACCATTTTTAGCTCACCAGAGCACTTTTGTGCTCAGGGTGAGCTTTTGTGATCACTTGATGTCCGTCGTCCGTCGTCGTGCGTCGTGCGTCGTCCGTCGTCGGGCGTCAACAATTTGAACCTTTAAAAATCTTCTCTTCTGAATCTACAGGGTTCTCAGCTTTCATCTTTGGTACATAGCATCATCTTTAGGTCCTCTACAAAAGTTATATAAATTTTGCCCCTGGGGTCAAAATTGGCCCCGCCCCAGGGGTGCCTTGTTTTCTATTGAAATATATAGTAAAACTTTGAAAATCTTCTTCTCTAATTCTACAAGGTTCTCAGCTTTCATATTTGGCACATAGCATCATGTTCAGGTCCTCTACAAAAGTTATATAAATTATGCCCCTGGGGTCAAAATTGGCCACGCCCCAGGGGTAGCCAGTTTTGAATAGAAACATATAGTGACAACTTTGAAAATCTTCTCCTCTGAATCTACAGGGTTCTCAGCTTTCATATTTGGCACATAGCATCATGTTCAGGTCCTCTACAAAAGTTATATAAATTATGGTCCTGGGATCAAAATTGGCCCCGCCCCAGGGGTAGCCAGATTTCATTACAAACATATAGTGACAACTTTGAAAATCTTCTCCTCTGAATCTACAGGGTTCTTAGCTTTCATATTTGGCACATAGCATCATGTTCAGGTCCTCTACAAAAAGTGTATAAATTATGCCCCTGGGTTCAAAATTGTGGCCCCGCCCCAGGGGTGGTTAGTTTTCAATAGAAACATATAGTGAAACTTTGAAAATCTTCTCCTCTGAAACTGGAAGGTTCTCAGCTTTCATATTTGGCACATAACATCATGATCAGGTTCTGTGCAACTGTTATATATATTATGCCCTTGGGGTCTAAATTGACCCCGTCCCAGGGGTGACCATTTTTGTATAGCTGACTGCAGATTAGAACAATCAGATCCTTTACTGGTCACTGATAATTAGGTCAAGCAGTATACTTCAGACAGGTGCACTCACTGTGTATTAGCTTGGAGTGCTGTGGCTTACAATTATGTGGGGTAGAGTTAGTCATTTCTTAACCCTTTAGACCATGAATGAATATTCATGTAGGAGATAATGCCATCATGAATATTAATTAACATAATTTCTATTGTGGATGAATAAGTAAAAACTGTGACCTGATAAATACTAGAATCAGAACTATATCATGTCAAAAGCAAACAGAGCAGACCCTGATCAGCCATCTGATCTTGGTATACTCTGTTTGCCAAGGGGTTGAAAGGCCTATTTATGGAGGAAAGGGTGTTGACAACACCATTATTCTCCCTATAGAAACATGTAGTGAAAACTTTGAAAATCTTCTCCTGAAACTGGAAGGTATTCAGCTTTCATATGTGGCACACAGCATCATGTTCAGGTCCTCTACCAAAGTTATAAAAATTATGCCCCTGGGTTTAAAATTGACCCTGCCCAGGGCTGGCTAATTTTCTATAGAAACATGTAGTGTAAACTTTGAAATTCTTCTTCTCTGATTGTCTGGTGAGCGATATCAGGTCCTTTCAGGCCCTCTTGTTTGGAAGACGATGGCGCTCGCAGGCGATCCGAAAGCGCTTCAGTTACGATCTTGGCGATCAAGTAGCGCTCCTATCGCGATTTTGGCGACAGGTAGCGCTCCAATGGCGATTTTGGCGATCAAGTAGCAATTTTATGGCGTTCTGGACGGAACGCCACGGATCTTTGTGCAGGGGAGTAGACCGACGGCGACCTTGTCGATGATGGAGACCTAATAGAGATCCACTAGAGATCAGGTGGCGCTTCTGGTGATCGTGGCGCTCTATTTGGCGATCCGTGGCGCTCTATTTGGCGATCCGTGGCGCTCTATTTGGCGATCCGTGGCGCTCTCACAGAGCGCCATAGATCACCACTTAGTGGCATGGGGGTACTATATTGGGTTACACATGTAAAACAAATGTATAAAGATCGGATATGATAAATATATATAAATATGTACACGATTTGTTTAGCAACTCTACCTAAATACTATGAATAAAACAGTTTTGAGCCAGAACTTAGATACGGCTGTACAGCAGTTCTAACATTATTTATCAAAACAAACTTTCTCTTTTGGCATTGCTACTTTTGCTTTCGAAGGATCACCCACTTTCAGAATATATGTACTTCACATCAGCAGGTGTTAAGTGCTTGTGTGGCGGCCGTAAGAAATCGCCCCGTACTTCATTCTGAGTGTTGTTATATTTCCTAGATCTTCGGAATCATTAGTTGTGATGGTTTAGGTTTTGAAAATTGAATACTTCTCAAGCCGGTGCTAAAGGGGATGGGATGATCAGTGTTGCACTTTAAATAACTACTCATTAACAGCCCCAATAAAACCGAGTATGCAATTTTCTCTTTTGGCATAATGATTGCTACTTTTGCTTTCGAAAGATCAGCCACATTCAGACTATATTTACTGATTTCAGAAGAGCAATCGGTAGTCATTTTATAAAGTAAAACACGGTTTATACAGTCGTTTTATGTCAACATATCTACAAAATGTATTTAGAGTATATACACGTTGTATGTACGTGGTTGTTTCCAATGCATTAAACATTTGGAACGCTACACTTAACCTGTAATCACAGCACGGCCTACATTACATACTCTGTAGCACACGGTCATTTTGTACACACTGATGATAAATTCGTATAAACATATCAACTATATAGCTATAGTTCGCCTTCAGATTGGTGGAACTAAAGCATTGTAAAGTTTGCATCATGCTATATCCTAACAGTCTTTGACGAAGTTAATGCACGCAGTAAAGTCCGCTAACGTTCGACGTATCGCTCTGAAGACGTATTCGGTTCACAAGCATACAACGCCTAAGACGTTGTATCCACCAAGTAAACGGAGGATTATAGGCACCCACATGTTGTCTGTAACTATAGAAAACTCCACACTATTGTTCCGTATGTAAAACACTACCCAATGCGTGCCGGGCCAACTGCTGATGTCCGTATTGACGATGAACCCACACGGAATACAGGGTAGACCTCTTGTCAGAGGATCCGTGAAATACAAGCCCCTTAAATACTCGATCGCACGAAAAGATGCAACAAAGTTGTGAGGTCTTCATGTCTGCAGGATTATGTCTCTTGATTGGTTGATTTCAAAGTACATATCCCGGTCCTTCGTTGTACACCATACAACTCATCGGTTCTGTACAAAAAAGAATGCATAAACCATTTTGGACAGCCTTGATTCTGAGATGGGTCACCCAATTAAATTATAGCATCCATTTTTAGCAACTGAATCTTGTTTTTTCTGTTTGCAGCATAGTCTTAATATTTTGTACATAAGCAGATAAAGCGAGGACGCTATATTCTTGTTTTGTTTGTTTGTTTGTTGTTGTTTTGTTTGTTCGTTTGTTTGTTGTTGTTTTGTTTGATTTTTTTTTCTAGGGGGGGGGGGGGGGGGGGTTCGTTGAAATTACATGTGTAGTTTGTGTTAAAATGGTTCACGTGCTTATTCTCATTTTCTTTTTTCTTTTTTCACTACCCATCCCCACCCCCATCTATACTACTAAAAGAACGAGCTCAATTTTGTGTCGGATTTGCCGTAAATACGGCATAACGTACATATTGGGTAATGTTATGTGCAGGTAGCTGACACATTGAAGTTGTTTTATTTGACATCGAAAATGCATTAATATCAGCAGTCTGGATACATACAGAGAAAATTCCCCGCATACAGAGATAGTCCATCTGAAAATAGACGGGGAAAAGACCTACCAATGTGAGTGACGATTGGCGAATATTCCGATACGGACACAGACGTATTATTTATTTGTTTGTTTTGTTCTCCTTTATTATTTGTTGACAAAACACTAGACGGTTTATGACTGTTTATACGGATAGATCAACTTATTTTGGAACAAAACATGACCGACTCTAATGTAAACCAAACGAAGCGACTGCAGCGATTCTTTATTTTTAAAAGCCTTAGCAAGCTGCAATGTTTGCAACATAGCTGTCTTGGTGCAGTGGATATGTATCTGGGCTTGCATGTGCGGGGTCTTGAGTTCGATTCTAAGCAGTGACCCATATTGTTTTATAAAAATACTGTCCGTACAATAAATATTAATAATAACCTGTAATAATGAATAACATAATATTAACATATAATTGAAAAAGAATAAAACATTAAAACGAATATTAGGAACGCAGGCTGCTTGCGCAGAAACAGGCTGCTTGCGCAGAAATACTAATAATCAATAACGTAGGTAATATATACAATGCAAAAAGGGTTGCTTTTTCAACAGTTATCAGCGTAACAGTTAATTGTTTACAAACGAGTAGGAAATTAATTGACAGACGAAGACCAAAACAGCTGATGCGTCCTCGGCCAAATCGGCCCAATGTCTAAATACGTGCTCAGTTTTCGCAGACTGGCATTGTACCATTTGTTTGCATAGGCATATGTTACCGTAATTGTTTTAACTTTTTTTTAACGCGATCGATTCTATTGTTTTCCTAACAAAAATGTACTAACGCGAATGGCAGACGGAGACCAGAATTTGCTGAAACCATACATGGCAATGTAATTAATTAAATTACAATTATATTCATTAAAGGTAAGTTACCATTACAATTACAATTATATGGGTTTTATTAATGTAATTGATTAAATTACAATTACTTTGTCAAATGTAATTAATTACATCTCAATTACTTTCAAAAGGCTGGAAACAAGAAATGTTTTAGAAAACAAGATTATTAAGTAACACAACTAGTACATGTACATGTAAGTATGCATGTAAATGACCAGTAACAGGTTTACAGTCATTGAATTCTGTTCATGTATCAGAAGTATTTTTATAAACAGCTCACTGGATATACATACCAATATACAAAAGAGTAAATCTTCATCAGAAAGCTGTCATAAACATGTTATACACAGATGTCTGATCACGGTCTACTCTGATTCTAACTTTTCATACATAATCTGGAATACTGCAGATCTGCCATACCAGTAAATAGTAGGACTTAGGGAAATCGTTTTTAATCCAATAAAACTCTCTTGCAACTTGTTAAGAGTTCAGACAACAACCCCCCACGTCATTTAATTATTTTGAAGCTGAAATTTACACACTTTGATACCTATTTTACACTAGATACTGAAAGTTAAAAAATTTCCTCATCTTTTGATTAATATGAAACAGTTGTAACAAAGTAGCAGACATGTAATTTAGTTTGTGTCATTTGTTAGCAGGCAAAGGGTTCTACAATGCATGGTCACTGCATTTTGCTTTCTGTGGTCAGTCAGGTGTCACAGTGTCTATTGTCAATAGCATAATTATCACAGGTAAAGGTGTCAATGAAAACCTCTTTTGGTTGTACATGTAGGTATTCAATTATTATTCTGGATACGTGTAGACTGCCAAACTTTAAATAACTCTTCCAACACAATATACTTGTTCATATTGCACTGATGACACTTGAAAACAATATATACCCAGATTAAAGCGCTGCTATAGGAGCCCTTTGAAAAGGGTCTGCACTGTTTGAAATATTACTCTAGGTTTTGTTCTAAGTCCAAAAATACAACACAATGAACACATTCCCATAAAATGCAAAAATAAATGAAGATTAAATGTTATATTACAAAATAAATTTAAGAAAACAATGTAGACTGACATGAGATGCCTTCTGTATGAGCTGTCGCAGTAGGGTATGCACTGATACCAATGCAGACTTACGTACAGGCAATGTCTGCTCTCTTTGCTCATAATGGAAGAATGAATATTACAATTTTCATGAGTCAATACCTTGACTGGCAAACAGCCTTTTTATAATGCCTCTACACATGGCCAAACTATGTACAATCCAGATAAACAGTCTGCTAACGTATCGATATTCCTGGGTCATTCTAACGCCATAGTAGTTATTTCACAAAACACCGTGTTTTATGATAATTAGCTGCTAAGGCCTCGCAAATTGAAATCGATGCAATCGATCCATATTAACAAAATGTATGACATTCTGTTATACAGACGGTTTCTATAAACTTCTCAGAGCTCAGTCAAATCTGCATATAATACAGAAAGTGATTGTTTACGCAGATAATTAGCATGGAAGACTGTCGACTGTCGAAAGTTCTGTTCTTAATACAGATGCACTGGAATTCCCATAAAATCAAAGTATTGATGTACTGATGATGCTTACAAAGCGAAAATTGTATTAAATTGGGATTTAAAGAATTTAGGCAAACACAATTGTTATGGTAGTGCAAATTTAACAATTGTTGTTAATAATAACTGATAATAATATAACTAGAAGTAATAAACTTCAACAGTATGAAATATATGAGTATAATGAAGTAAGAGAAATTATGAGGACAAAATATAAACAACAAGATCAGTATTAATTATCTTCAAATGTTTAGATCTGATTCTCTCTCTCTCTCTCGTGAGTGAGTGAGTGAATGATTCAGTTGCAGCTGACATTTCGACCGTTTCCCGTTATGCTTATCAAACTGACCACTCGGAGTTGCTTACGAAGTTATAGGTGTGATTACCTAATCGCTTGCACGTCAATAAAAGGACAAACATGAGTCATGCAGGAAACACCACATACAGAACAAACAGTCGCCCGAACAGCAACACAAGGAAACAGCAAATGTACATAACTATAAAAAAACAACAAGAGACGCACAAAGACAAAACAAACATACAATAGGAGGAAGATGGAAGTACCGCATTGGAACGGTCAGTGACAACAGTCACTGGGGGGTTAAACCGGTTTATGGGCGCCTGATGATGTAAGAGGCGAATGAGAGTTGTGTATGTTACTTGCATATATATCCTGCAAGAGAATGATAACAACATCGATTGTACTAGACTGTCATGCGGAATGGCGGTTTTAAGGTCGGCGAGAGTAGCATGTTTCCGACGCGAGAATACATATATAACTTTGTATTAATTAAATTTGATTACGCAAAGAATACAGAAGCCATTAAAATATAAGTATAATAAATTCTCACAAATAAAAAGGGCTATAATTATTATTAATAAATAAATAATAATTTTTGGTGCCATACTTTATATCAGTCCCTAACCCATTATCGTACTTATCACCTCATGATTATGATTGCTGAGCATTATTACCAGTTTGCCAAAACCACTATTAATCTCTCAAACGTTTATTATCATTTTGCTATCAACTTAATAACACATTTGATCACCAAGTCCACTTTGACGAACATGTAGTTTGCCGAAACCACCATAATTCACAGGCAATGCTATATGAAATAAAGAATTCGAAGAAAGGTTGTTTAGTATATTAGAGTAGTGGCATTAATATTATTAATTACTGTCCCCGACCACAGCACCAATCATCTGGTTGTTCCCTCTCTGTGATTTAAAGCTACTAACTGAATGCTATTGCTACGGCTCTATCACCTGGGGCTTTGGATTGTGGAAGTAGGTTGAGGTTGCTAACGTTATGTTGTTTTAAAAATACATGTAGATTTAGTTGTGTTGTCACTAATGATGATGCACACAAGTCGATTAATGCGTTGATCTAGACTAGATAAATACCGTTCTTTAAGTAATTACAAACTCTGCACAAACAAAAACTAAATTATATATGCTTTAAAGTGTATTAAATTTGTTATCTTCATATCAATATAAATATTCGCGCTTTCATGTACATTTTTATAACAGGTATAATGAAGAACTAACTTCAGATAGTTTTAACAAATTACTTTGACATCGTACATTTTAATAAAAGTAACTTGAAATTTTATCAATTATTGCTTCTTCTAATCCATGTCATTTCCATTGCATTCCTCTCTACTGATATAATAACAAGCAACCCTTCATAGATGTAGTTCCCTGTACTAACATAATCATGGCAGAGATTTAATATCAATATTATGTTGTACATAATGTCAATATTTGAATGCCGCTGAATATCTTTTTTAAAAGATATTTCTTGTTAGGTAGTGATTACAATCATTTATTTCATCACAAAACAAACACATCGGATTTAGCTGTTTCTCTTTACCAAGTAGTATATTGAGAAATCATAACAGCTGAATTAAAAAACAGTTGCTTAAATTGCACTTAAATTAGTGCTCTTATTATTTTTTGTAGTAAAAATTTTTTGGCTTTACATGACGTTAGTAGTATTTCAGTTTACTTACAAGTTGCAAGACATCCTTACTTGACAGATTAGACTAAGACATGGATCAAACCCAGTGCTATGAGAAGCATAGTAATTATCATTTAGGGAGTCCAACTACTTGACCACCGAGGCCCTTTTGAGTTGAATGTTATATTTGTGTTATATACAATATTTTTAAATTCAAATACCGGTACATCTTGGTATTAGCAGCACTTGGGAGGGTCTTTTCTATGCTATTATAACACTATCTACTATGGTGTAAAGAAGTCTATCAGATAAAGTGTTTCCCCTTGCATAAACTATGCTTTTCCACCGATATTTTGTCCTGTAAACCAAACATTTTAACATAAAATTTGAGGTTGCACTATAATTGATAACGATTTTGGAAAAGCATTATAGTAATCGTACTTTGTAATTTATCAGAGTGCACGAAACAGTCTGCCCGCGACAGCGCGGGCTCTTTTCTAGCTGTTTATTAAGACAGAGAAGTTGCTAGTTAAGCTGGTGATATTGTTAGCAGTCAGTAGTTTCTATTAGTTGCTAGATGTAGATACTTTATTGATGATACATGGATGTATTGTTGGCCTGTTGATTTGTGGAAGTACATTTTTATATCTTTGACAAATATGTATAGTATTTCGTTTAGTGTAGAAGCTAGTGTAGGTGTACATCATTGTGTCTGTTGACTGCTGACTTGAGACATGCTTTATAAAGACTTTTGATGTCATTTCAGAGAGTGGGGGAGTGTGTAACCAGTTGAAAATCTAGTGATCATTTGTCCATTTCCGTTACTCTATTGCTTGTTTTTACTGACCGTTGTGTCTATTTTTGTTACTCTTTAGTTTTCACGTGATTTTACCCGCCGTATTGAAATTATTGAACACTTTCTAGACACTGTCGAACAGGCAACACCGATATTAGTTAATATTTGTCGAATTTTAAATTACAGTCAAACAATGTTGTAGTGGCATGTATCAATTAGTTCTCTCTGTATTGTTTCGCGTTTTAATTTTGCTCGCGGTTTCAATTTATGTAATGTGTTTTCGCGACAAAAGCTTCAAATCTTCATTTTTAATCGTTGAGTTGTAATTTTCACCACATCATACTTTGAATGTTCACATCAAATTCTTACATCATCTCATATAATAGCAATACTGTGGGAGTGGACTGGACGAGAGAGCGGGCCATAACATTTGGTTCCACAAATTGGGCATTTTCTCACTTTGTTCATCAGATATGTTAAAATAAATCATTAAAAAGAGATATGATCCTATAGTACTACAACATACTGCATGTCTGGTTGTCAACCCTTTTACAGCTTGCAATCACGCTGCCCTCTTTTCATGTACTCTATTTACAACGGGATGGAATAAGTGTGAGGTTGAGGGCCCCTAAACCGGTTTAACCCCCCAATGGCTATTGTCACTGACCGTTCCAAGGCGATACTTCTTATGTGTTGTTTGTTTTGTCGAAGGGCGTCTCTTTGTGTTTTGATAGTTGTTTTTGCTGTGTTTTCTTGTGGTGCTGTTCGCGCGGCTGTTTGTTCTGTGTGTTAATGTTTCCTGCATGGCTCATATTTGGCTCATATTTGTACTCTATTTCTGGTGGATAATTAAGTTCTATAAGATTAAATGCCAATTCATCTTCACGTTTTAAAAGAATATCCGAATCACGTACAACTGTACAAATTCTGCGAGCTAAAGCAAATGAAATTTTGATTTAAGTACATGTATGTCTTATGTGACATGATTTAAAATTAAGGTATTGTTTGGATTTTGTAATTTTACTGTAAATAATGGTGGTAAGTATTGTCCTATTTTTATTACCAGTACATCAAAAAAGGGTGTGCTGTTAGATTTCCCTTGACTCCAAATGGTATATCCGTATGAAGTGAATTAAATAAAATCTGGAATTCATTTAAGTCATATCAGTAACCTAGCCAACGCATAAAGCAGTAATCTAAATATCATTTGTACTGATCCCGTATAAATTGGCCGAAATGTTCACCCTTTTGCTGAGTGGCAATGTCATACAGTTTTTGCTCTTAATAACCTAGAACAAAAGTAGCATATGATGTGGCCATTTTTGTGCCATTAGCTGTTCTCTCTATTTGCTTAAAATGTTAATCACCAAAGGAAAATTTGTTATTTTCTAAAATAAATTCTGAAAGTGGGTGATCCTTCGAAAGCAAAAGTAGCAATGCGAAAAATGAAAAATGCAGACTCGGTTTTATTGCGTCTGTTCATGAGTAGTAATTAAAAGTGCAACACTACTCACGTCCTCTAGCACCGGGTTAAGCAGTATTCAATTTTCAAAACTATTAACCGCAAAACAAAGATCCCGAAGAACCAAAAATATAACAACAGTGAGAATGAGTTGTATCCCGTGGAGAATAAATTGTCTTGAAGATCTGGGAGAACTTGATTCCGGATGTTTATCAAGCCAGATCTGGGAGAACTTGATTGCGGATGTTTATCAAGCCAATGTGCCTCATATCCTAATACGTGAGGAATATTTGAATAAAAGACTTACAGCATCAAAGGATAATAATTTTGATTCGACTGGAACTCTGTCAGGTAAGAACTTTAAAAATTCCATATCATCCCTCAAATAGCTTTGTTTATTTTGGAAAACGGGTTGAAGTAAGAGATCCAAATTATTACTAAGACGGCTGTAACGTCTTTGTCACATGTTCATTTGTATACCGGTAGTTCATTCCCCTGATGAGTACAAACGAAACCGGTTGGGAATAAAAGATATAGAGTTGCACCAGTGATGTCAGTGTCTTCCTTTTCATATAATCTGCTTGTTATGTATGCCCTAAATGAAGATTTTATTATTTATGTGACGTATGAAATAATTAGCTGTTGCCGGAAGAACGTTTTTGTACTACCCATTAACCCGTCCCCAACTTTTGCTGCTTGAAGGAATCAATATGAGTGCACTGTTCACATTAATAGGATTAAACCTTTACCTGGTGAATATTGACGAAAAACATGAATGCGTCATGCATATGTATGATCTGACATGTTTATTGTATACAGACGCAGGGGTGTTTTCGGAGTAGCAGTAATTGCAGAATCAGATTTGTATAATTCCATACGCAAACAGCAGACTCCGATACGGTGACATCTACAGGAGTTGTATGATCTTGTTATGTCCTGTTTGCAAAGGCGTCAAAACCCCTCTCTGTCAGAAAAAGGTAGCGAGTACGGTATTGGAAAGAGAAGCGTCTCTTTATGGGAAAGGGTAGCGTCTCTTTATGGGAAAGCTTAACAAATCTCTCTTGGAAGTAATAGCGTCTCTTTCCGGGAAATGACAGTGTCTTTATCTGGCAATGGCTAGCATCTTTACATGGAAAAGGGCAGCGTCTCTATATGGGAAGGGCAGAGTCTCTTTCTTTGGAACGGATAACGTCTCTGGGAAAAGGTAGCGGATCTGTCTTTCCGGGACATGGCAGCGTCTTTATCTGGATTGCTAGCATCTGTTTATGGGAAACGATATAGTCACTATCTGGAAAACGGCAGCATCTCTATATGGGAAAGGCTAGCATCTCTATATGGGAAACGATAGTGTTACTATCTGGGAAATTACAGCGTCTATATCTGGGAGAGGGCAGCGTCTCTATCTGGGAAATGGTAGTATCTCTATCTGGGAAAGGGTGGCGACTCTATCTTGGAAAGGGTAGCATCTTTATCTGGGAAATGGTAGTATCTCTATCTGGGAAATGGTAGCGTCTCTATCTGGGAAAGGGTAGTATCTTTATCTGGGAAAGGGTAGCGTCTCTATCTTTGAAAGGGTAGCATCTTTATCTGGGAAAGGGTAGCGTCTCTATCTGGGAAATTGTAGCGTCTCTATCTGGGAAATGGTAGCGTCTCTTTATTGGAAAGCGTATCATCTCAATCTGGGAAAGGGTAGCGTCTCTATCTTGGAAAGGGCTATCTGGGAAAGGGTAGCATCTTTATCTGGGAAAGGGCTATCTGGGAAAGGGTAGCGTCTCTATCTGGGAAATAGTGAAACTGTTTAACCATTTACCTGATGAGTATTCATATTCAAGATCGTGCAATTATGAAAACATTAGTAATTCTTGTTTAAATTATTTAATAAAAAAAACCTCTAGTGCCATGACACACATTTACTACAGTATATATCATATATTAATAATCCCATCTGTGTTGGGTCTCTCCTGTTTGCAAGTCAATACGCTCTCTATCATCACTTTCATCAAAGATAACGTTAATCTGAATTAGCATAAATTGAATTAGCATAAATATCATTATTGGTATTTGGCCATTTACTCCAAGAATATTCATAAAAGAAATAATGCGTCATATATACATTAATACTACATGAATGCAGTAGAAACGCTCTTAAGCGCCCATCAAAAAGTGGAATAACTTAGCTTATTTAGGTCAACAGTATAAAAGTAGCATTCTGCATTACCTTTAACAAATGTTGGCATGGCAGACACTGTAGGATTGATTCTGTATAATTCCATACGACCCGTCTGATATGGATCTACTCCGTTTGCAAGTGTGTGAGAAAGCGTCTATATAAGATAGATTGTTAAGACAAATTGCAGCTTATTGTATGGGGATTGTCATGCAGGAAAATCCCCCGCATCGTTTAATTTTAAGAAGCCACATTTCTCAGGTTTCCATTATCATCGAAGTTATCGCCGGCCAAATTGGATTTAATGAAAGACAAGTACAAAACAGTTCATCTCACAGTCAACAAGGTACACTTCACTACAATATCGCACTTTCGCACTTGACCACATTGATACTAAATATACTTTAAAAGACGTATTGATGAGTAGCATTCAAATAAAAGTAGAAAAAGAAACGTATTGTATTCCGTTGTCCTGGCAATGTGAGTCTGGCGGATTCTCGAGGGCAGATGTTTTCCAATAGTTGTAAGCACTGTGCCTTTCTTAAATTACGTTCTTATTAAAGCGGCGTGTAGCTTAAACTGGAAGACAGCTATATTGTTATTCTTGGACCGATAGTATATCGCTGTATACAGTAGAGAGTAGCATCTGCACATGTATTGTTAACTTGGTAGTGGTTTGTGGAAGTAATCACAAATAACATTACGTTGACTCCCGCATCAGGAGTTCCTGATTTGCACCATATCGTTATGATTACAGGAACGTAAACCACGGGATACGGAAACGTAATTTGAAGATAGCATGAGCCCAGAGAGGTATTTAACCAATTTTACCATGGATATTCTTCCACCTGACATACTGAAACACTTTTTTAACGGCAGTTTGAATATGTCCCTTGAGGAGCTCATGAAGGAGCCCAATACATCGGCCGTCGTGTCCAGACACTCCATTTGGCCTTGCTTCTTCTGGATAACGTTTGTGATTGGCATGTTCGGGAACTGGCTCGTCGTGTACATACTCTTCAGGAAGAAGAACCTGCGTACGGTAACTAACCTGTATCTGCTCAATCTAGCTGTGGTGGACATATTATACCTGATGGCGACACTACCTAACACGAGCTACTGGGACAACTACTGGCCGTGGGGGGACTTCATGTGTAAGTTTTCCTTTTCTATTTGTTAAAGTAAATCAGCAACCACTTAACCGCATTTTAGCGCATTTAAAACAAAGTAGACGCAGATCAAACGGCTAATATAGGAGCATGGTCCGTTATGTTTCTTTATGCAATCATACTGATGTTAACAAGGGCCAGACACCTTTGTCGTTCATATGCCATTATACAAGGCTAGTTAATATTTATACCTTCGTTATTCCCTGCATGAATATTCTCTGACCAAAATGTTTAGAGGTGTTTTATTGTTGATATTAATTATAGCTACGCCGTTTTTTCACGCCTTTACAAACAGAGAAGACCCAGATCAGACTGTCATGCTAACCTGAATATATGATTATCTGTCTGCCTCAAAAATAGCTTAGGTATTCCGAGTTGGGAAACTCGGAACACCGCTATTTATACAACATATGCGAAGAGTTGTTGTTCGTTACCTTCATATACACCTCTGCGATAGACTCAATGACACGAATCTTGGCAAAACGAATAGTTTGTGTTTTATGGTTATCTGAGTCGATAGTTTATATCAGGATAACCTGAACCAAAAACAAATAGCTTTTGTTATCATAACACTGGTAATACAGTTTGATTTCAGCGACTATTTGATGACCTATTTTCATGCCACTTTACCATTCGATTAGTGCACACATGTAAACAAACAAAATTGAATGATGTCTGGTCAATATTTCGAAAACAGTTTCTACAAACTGTAGATTCCGAACTTCTTATAAGGGCATTTAAATTCTGATATAACCAAAAAGGACACAACACTTGGGAAATCCCCCGCCTTTTGATTTTCTTCCGTTGAGCTGTTATTTCGAACAAAATGACGTCATGTGATTTCGAACTACTTTCTGAGCCAGCTACAGGGCCAGTTACATAGGTATATGTAATTAACAGAATGCAAGAGAGTGCTACTTATATTCCGAACCCTGACGGAATAAGACAAACAGTTACGAATGAGCCGATTGTGTACCATTGAACGGGGCTTAGTTATATACTTTATTGATAGTTTATGCGGGACCAAAAAGCCGTAATTAATTGCGAGTACGAAAACAAATCATTTAATAACAATCGGAAGTGCCAATTTTATATCCCTTTCGCTTTTCTTTTTGTGGCTTTTTAAAAAAAAAATGTTATGTCGGACTTTACTTTGAGAATAATTGAGGGGGCCATACTCCTACGCCAATACCATAGGTACCACACAGTTTCGGTGTCTCATCTGAATCCAAACAGTTTGAATAGTTAATAACAGGTTCGCCCTTAGCAGCGCAAGAGTGATCGAGATCAAAATTAAAGTGTCAATAATTGAATTTCTTGTGGTAATAGTAATGTTTAATTTTTATGTATTTCTCTAAACTCGTTTAAAACAAAAAACGTAACTGCTGGACATTTTGCAAAATACAGTAGACCTAGACCAGAGTAGTAGGATTCGTCTGATAAGAGTCTGTTTTGTTTGCTTTTAAAATGATATATACTCATACATCTGATTTTACGGCGGTTTCTGCCTTGGTTCAAAGCTGCATTACAAAATCCATGAAATAATAGTTGCGACATGGACATACATGAGAGAAAGTATTAAAGAATTTTGGAAGCAATATTACAGTACCACCTTAACCCTTCGCTTGCTGTTCACGTCAATATACCTACCTGTAAATAGTGAAGACCCAGATGATACAGCTCCTGCAGGAGCTGTCTCATCAGAGTCTGCACTATTTACAAGTTGAGTGTGCAACCAGTGCACTCCACAGCAGTGATTGCACAGCGAAATACGTGTTCACAGTGAAGATATATGTAATAATACAACAGGGCATAGGTAAAGAAGGGGAAATGTATTTTAAAATTCAGCAAGAGAATGGTTAACAGTGACCACTTTATTAATAAACAGATAATTAAGGTAAATTAAGATAAAGAAGGACATTGCTTAATGCAGGATGACAGTTACACAGAAAGCTCCTTCAGGAGTTTTCGGGACAACGTTCTTACTGTGTTACACTACCAATGAACTCTTAGAGCTGGGGAAGCAAATGTACAGTCATCCAGATCAAAGGGTTTCTATAGGAGCTCTCTGATCTGGATATCCACCGATTGTGCTTCACGAACTGTTCTATATGCAATACGTGTGTGTAAAACGGATTTCAATTGCAGTATGTTTCACGAAAGATGGTAGATATGGCAATTTGCTTAAAATTACGAAAATTTGCTGTAAAGGACGTATATCACTTTTTTTTCTAACGGACATATATATTTTTAACATTGCACAAAATTATGACGTTTATGGTTTTCTCATTTTGAGACTTAAAACTTATTTTGAAACTAAACGTCGCCCCATACTTCATTCTCAGTGTTGTTATACCTTCTGGTCCTTCGAGATCATGAATTTCAGTACTTCTTGTTTTGAAAATTGAATACCGCTTAAGCCGGTGCTAGGGGGCGTGAGCAGTGTTGCACTTTCAATTACTGTTCATGAACAGACTCAATAAAACCGAGTCTGCAATATTCTCTTTTTGTGTTGCAATTTTTGCTCTCGGGGGATCACCTCCCTTCAGAATTTTTAATCACTTGGTTAAACGCCTATTTTTTTGGCAAATAATGCATTCAATGGCGTTTTACATTGACATAAATAAAATCAGAGACAAATAAAAATCGATAGATATAATATAATACACGAATTTACATTTAAGAAAGCATAAAAACTAAAATCCATAAAACGATGGTTAAAAAACTGTTATAATAAATTCTCATTGAACAATACTACATTATCATGGGGTCACCGTGCTTTTTTCAGAGACATGCTCCTTTAAACATGGCCACTAACACTACTGCACACCATTGCCATTGAATTATCACTAAAACAAATTTTTAAAACCCATTAAAATTTAAGCAGGATTTTCATCTAGTTTTAATGGCACATCATTAAAATGACCCATTAATAGGTTAACCTTTGAAGGACTTTTAATGGTTCATATTTTTCCTATTTTAATGGCATCCTTAAAAATCCCTGAAAAACCTGTTTACACATCCTCTTAAAAGTCTGTTAAAATAGAGATGTAATTGCCATTAAAATTGTAATTAAAATAACCATTAAAAGCTTTTAATGGATACAGATATTAATTAACACTCACTGAAATGACAAATATGTTAATGGCATAGTTAAAGGTCAAGTAAACAGGCAGGACACTCTTTCGTAAATATTTGACAAATAATTTACTTGTACGACGTATTTTCGAAAACACAAAAAAACCAGTCATATCGCACATAGCATCTGTCATATATCACCGATAAGTTAACACCGGCTGATTGTGTTCGCTCGCTTACCTCCCTTGTGATGACGTCACTTGTGATGTTCACGATAAATGTCGAACTCGATATCGTATGGGAAAGAATCGCACGTAATGTACTTCTGCTTCGTGTTGAGTGGTAAAATGGTAATTTGTGCTGTCTATGAATGTAGCTCTGCCTATGGATGTAGCTCCAAATCCGATAGAGACTAAATAGGATTATTTTAATTACCAAAAGACGAGAATTTCAACAAAACGTGATGTGAACGTCTAGGGAGGGGATTGTTCGTTCAAATTGAATCTTCCACATTTTTTTATATTGGGCCAGATTACGTTTTGTCTCGATGGCTGTTTTCCATGAAATTTATACTAGAGAAAATAGTGCAGCCAATGATTTGGGTCTACAATTATAAAAAATTCTCTATGAATGGATATGTTAAATGGCCTTAGGCCATATTGTACTAAGCCTAAGGCTATTTAACACATTCATTCATAGAGAAATTCTAATGGCTATGCTTACTGTTGTTTCCCTACAATTGCGCATATACTGTAAAATTGTGATAAAAAATGTAGTAACAGTTTTAATGTTTTGACCATAAAACGTTTTATAAACATTTTTATTTGTAGTGGGTCCAGTCATTTATAAACATATCTCACAAGCTTTAGAAACATGAATATATTTATAAAAAAAAAGACTGACAACCATTTGTTATCAAGATCCACCTTTTTCTCATTTTCCCAACAAAATACATATTTTTGTATTTCAACCTTTACTCGATTTTCTGAAAGTAATGCATCATTTTGGTATTACAAATATTAAGGTAAAATAAATAAATAATTTATTATCTCTTTTTCTGTAGTTTGGTGGAATTTCCTTTTTTCGAAAGTACATACATTTATACATAGTAACGAGAACGTCCCATTTCATCTGAACCCACTTTGCCAAAATATAAAATTCATCTAAAATGTTCCGGTTTTGTCTAAAAGTTGTTTGGACCCAACTCTTGGGCGGGACCTAAATGGTCCCTCTGATCTGAACCTACACTATTTGCTAATGGTCTTGGTCCTAACCTTATCCTATTTTATAGTTTTTGAATAGTGTAAATTTACTGACAGGTATGTAAGTTTTTAGCTCACCTGAGCCAAAGGCTCAAGGTGAGCTATTGTGACCGCCTGTCGTCCGTCGTCCGTCTGTCCGTCTGTCCGTCTGTCCGTCTGTCCGTCCGTCTGTCCGTTCACTTTTATTTCAAATGACTTCTTCTCCTAAACCACTGGGAGGATTTCAACCAAATTTCACAGAAATGTACCTTAGGATGTCCTCTATCAGTTTTGTTAAAATCATGACCCCCGGGCAAAAAATGGCCCCGCCCCACTACTTTTACAGGTTTTTTTTTTAAATCTTTAAAAATCTTCTTCTCTGAAACCACAATTTCTAGAGCTTTGATATTTGGTATATAGCATCATCTAATGGTCCTTTACCAAGTTTGTTAAAATGATGACCCCCGGGCCAAAAATGGCCCTGCCCTGGGGCTTGTAGTTTTTACATAGACTTATATAGGGAAACCTTTAAAAATCTTTTTGTCTGAAACCACATAATCTAGAGCTAAGATATTTGGTATGAAGCATCACCTAATATACCACTACAAGGTGTGTTCAAATAATGACCCCTGGGCCATAAATGGTCTCACCCTGGGGTTTTATGCTACTTAACATCAGAATCTGTAACACTTAAAAGGTAATTTCCTCACAGTTATTTCCCTTGTCCCATCAACATAGCCATAAGGGACAAAGGGAGATAACTGCATTGGATTGCTAGTATCATTCTATTTATAACTATTTATAATAAAATGTTGAAGGTGAATCAGTGTAGCTGTTTTAGAAGGCATAGAAACATCTATCAAATTCCATTAGCAAATAACAGACCTTGATCCTATAGGAGCCACCTTATCTGGGTCTACTCTGTTTGCAGATGCATGAAAACAAGTTTACATGAGAGAAATTAAGGGTTAAATAAACAACTCCAGATCTGCAGACCAGCAGCAGGTCAAAGTTACAGCTGCTTGGCAGTAAAATCTCTCCAGGTCAATGCTGACTCTTAACTCTTTGCATGCTAGTGGTGAAACTGTGATTACCTATGCAAACAGTTTGGATCCAGATGAGAGGCCGCATACTGCGGCGTCTCATCAGGATCCAAACTGTTTGTCATCTTAACCATATTTTTGCAAAAAAATGAAAGTAAGTTTATTTTAAGAATTGAAGCAGATGACAATAACTTTTTGTTGCAGACGAAACATTAAAGGCATTTTGACCCATTAACCCCAGTGTGTAGTGTGAGTGATGTTAAATGGTGTCTTCCAATGTCTCTCAAATTAGATGTGAGAGATATAGGAAAGTAACAATTCAGGCAATCAAGGAAAATGATCACCATCTAGACTTTTGATCTGGGTCCAAACCCAACTGATGTAAGTCATGGTAATGTTTAAGAAAACTGTGAAAACATGATTATGAAATGGCCCAACTGATATAAGTCATGGTAATTCTTAAGAAAACATGATAATGCATTTGCCCCCCCCCCCCCTTAACAATGATAGGTTAAACTTACTACTGTGGATTAAGTCTGCTGCCCCAAAAAGCATCTTAAATATTACTTTTTCATAAAATTTGATGACAACACATTAAAAAGTTCTAAAATGTCTGAATCTTGTATGATATTAATGAAATAACTAAGTAAATATAACTTCATTATAACAGTAGAGGTAACTCTTCTCAATTTCAATTGTTAAAAATACTAATGACCCGTTTAATTGAATTATCTTCAGATATTCACACCTAGAGCTAGAATTATTTCTAAACACCTATTAACCCTTAACCTGTTTGCTTTGACAAAAATTGATCTGGGACCACTCTTGTTTGCTAATGCTTAAAAAAAATTTATTGCCATAAATAGAAGTTTTAGCTTTGAAAAAAACTGTAAAATCAAATCTATATCTTGTCAAATGTAAAAAGAGCAGACCCTGATCAGACAGCTTCTATAGCAGCCGTCTGATCTAGTCTACTCTTATTTTTAATGTGTTTACATTATTTCTCTGAAGAGAAGTTTTTGCTTTGACAAAAACTGTAGAATCCGATCTATATTGTGTCAAAAGAAACAGAGAAGACCCAGATCAGACAGCTTCCGTAGGAGTCGTCTGATCTGAGTCTACTCTGTTTGCTAATGCATAAAAACAGCTTTATATGAGGGAAAGGGTTAAACGATTTTTAAAGATATTCTTATTGGTCATTTCACACAAAAACTGGCATTATGTACTGCCTAGCACTCTATTTGCCTATATACCTGGGTCAAGGTATAATTGCATAGCTTTATTGAAGTCATTTGAATTTCTCAAAGACCAGTTTTAGGCATTTTGAGCTAAGGCAAAAATGGCACAAGTTGTAAACAGTTTAGGTCTTGGTCAACCAGTCACTTGGTATTAGTTCTGAATTCAGTTCAAGTTTATTCAGCAGTTAAAGGGTGAAAGCAGTGCACTAAGCTTATTTCATCTGCTAGAAATGTTGTCCACTGAAAAATTAACATGTCAATATACATGTATTACTGTAACTCAGGTGAGCGATATAGGGCCAATGGCCCTCTTGTTTAAGATTAACACAATTAATAATTATGTGTTTAGTATCAAGTATAATATTGTATTTACACCTAAAATAAACATTTCACCATCATAAATAGTTTCCCCTACTCGATTAGTGTCACTTTCTGTGGCTAATCCATGGACGTAATTTCTGGAAAAGTGTGAAAATAATTTGGATATTTGTAGAAACTGTGGAGTCGGATTTGATATATTTTTATGAGCAAACAGAACAATCCTAATTAAACGGTTCCTGTAGGCTCTGATCTGGATCTACTTTGTTTGCAGAGGCGTTAATTTAAAGGAAAATGTTCAGTTTCTGTGTACGTTCCTCCCTCTCGATGGGATCCCTGGCTGGCGAGCACCACAAGTGACGTCACGATCCAAGGGAGATTATCGAGTACCCGAATGTCAAAAGGCACGGTTCGCAGTATAATAAAATCCTATTAAATCAAAATTAGACAAAAATGATTAGACTTCTTTTATATATTGGTGTTTAAGTAACTGTATACTATCAGAATTTGACGAAACCCCAATCTGTTTACTTGACCTTTAAAATAGTCATTTGAGATGATCTCAATTCCTGTAGACTGTGCCTTTTATCAGACGCTTGATGGCACTGTACACAGCACACGAAGTACTTATTGCTTAAAAACATATATGCCAGACTTCTCCAAACAGAAAGTAGATCTGTATATACAGCATGGAGCTGACATATCAAGAATAATGTTAATAGTAGTACACAAAATAACAAAGAATGGGTTTGAATATGTCCAAATTAAACCAACAATTTGAAAATATAATGATTTACGTTTTCTTTGTACTTTAGAATATACATATTTATTTATATTTTGATGATTAATTTGCTTTATTCTTCGTTACGAATTAATGTGTTATAGAAAAAGGGAGCAAATGGTCTATTTATCACATACACTAGTTTAAAAGCTACAGCTTTCTGAAGTTTCTTTTGTCCAATTATATTCTGAAAATGGGTGATCCTTCGAAAGCAAAAGTGGAAATGCAAAAAGGGAAAATTGCAGATTCAGTTTAATTAAGTCTGTTCATGAGTGGTAATTAAAAGTGCAACACTACTCACGCCCCTAGCACCGGCTTAAGCAGTATTCAATTTTCAAAACTTAATAGCATCAAAACTAATGATCACGAAGGACCAGAAAACAACATTGAGAATGAAGTCATCTTCAATTTGAATTATTAATTTTTTTTCTTAACTTTCCTTTTATTATTTTAATGGGCATTTATGATATGAAGGCAATTCAATAATCATTTTGTAAGAACGTATTGACATTTCTACATATCAAATAGCAACAATCATAACTTCAATTAGCATTAAAAATTGAAGTTTGTCTTTTTGATGTCCATTAAAGAAAGTTCGAAAAAGTTAATGGGCATTAATAAAATTGGCTTGGATATTCAAGGTCATTAAAGAGAGTTGGGTGTAATTAATGGCCATTAATAAACAGGTTAAAAAAGATTAAAACAGGGTTTCATGTTTTTATCATTGCCATTAACTTTATAATAATATTTTCTTTATTTTTAGTAGAATATATGTTCAGTAAAAATATTTGATTGATCTGAATTTCGACAAAAGAAAGAAGAAACATTTGTTTTTACAAAAAAACGACGATGGAGAAGAAGAAAAAGAAAGAATGAACTGCACAACTATTCTACTGACTTTTTGTGTTGCGCATGTATTCCTCGAGTCCGTGGACATAATAATAATACATGAGTGTGTGTGTTTAATTCACGTCCAGCATCACATACACATCTGTAAACGTGTAACCTATCTTGTTTGATTTTTTTTCACCCGTGTTACAAATGGGTGTGGTATTTCTTGCAAGGTTTTATTCCTTAATCTGCTGGTCGCATTACACATTAGGAGACTCATAAGGATGGATGAATTAAATCTGAACAGTGTACACACTTTGCTCGGAAAAATTTCGAACCTGAAAAAATGACACCTCTGAAAACCGGCCGATTGATCTGTCCCCGTGGGGTCCGGTTTTCACAGGTTTCACTGTATATATATTGTGCTCTGAAAGCTCTCTATTGTTCATTTGTTATCATTGTTTTCTTCATTTTTGTTCTTCAATTCTTTGCAAAGAGCGGTTTGCGTGACTAATACAGTAGATTGCCTAAACACAACTGTTTGGCACATGCTGGTATCGAATCCAGGGAAATTTCGGAATGAGACCAGCGCGTCAGAAACTTTAATTACGACTCGTTCTACAATCAGAGACGGCAGAATTCTTCATTTCAGCAAGGACAGTCGCATGGTGAGAATTCGTTCAACATACTACTGTCCATTTCAATTTTACTTTGTCACTGAATTTGAATCGAGATTTAGTTTTTAATTTCTTACCGGATTGAGATCAAATTTACACAAATTGTGTCGTTGTTTTTCAGCAACTCTGTGCCCGAGTTTCCATTGAATCCATATTTAAATAAATATTTTATTCATAAAAACAATGTTTTCCCATTGTAAACATGTTCATTTCAAATTGCAAATGGCGGACGATTGACGTCGAGTGGAACGTTCGATTTTAACTGAGGGTTATAGCTCTTAAAAGTTGACGTCATACACAAGTCATTCAGTTCACATCACTATGCAATTCACCCTTGATGAAAAATGATATGTTCCACTATCCATACATACGGCGGCCATTTGCAAAGAAACAGCTGTAGTACAGCTGCTAAGGCAGATTTTATGCCAAAATCGTTCAGTTTTTGAAGAAAGCATGAAACTTTGTGTATGAAGTCTTTGATACCTATAGTTTATGAAAAAAATAGACCCCAAAAAATAACGCATTCTGGCGGCCGCCATTTTGAATTCCAATATGGCTGCCACAATTTAGGCGTAAAAAGTGTAGTAGTTACTCTAGCTTGACCATTTCCGGACTAAACTTTATCAAACTTGGCACAAATATTAAATGACATCAAATCTAAATCAGGTTCGATAATCAGTAAGATTGCATGAAACAGTCGAGAGTTATTGCCCTTGAATTAGTGAAAATAAAGCAAACTATAACAGTGTCTACTTTAAATCTTGACTCTGGCTTAACAATACACATCAAACGAAATAAAAAATGTTTTTGGTATTAAACTTCGGCCATGTTCTTCTTCACCTAAGATTTTGGTAAACAAAATTAATTTATCAGTCATGCATGCCAGAATTAGGAACAACTGTATTGATCTAAATGAAGATCTATACCACAACCATCTTAGGTTTGATCCATGTTGCTCATGTCAAAATAGTTCAGAGAACGCATCTCATTATTTCTTTAAGTGCTGCTCAACGAATACTATTTCATGTAACAAGGGCACTACATCCATGAAATACTGATCTACTGCTTTTTGATGATAAGGCCTTGTCTTATGAGCAAAATTGTGTTTTATTTGAAGCAGTTCAACATTATATACTGAGGTCGAAAAAATTCAGTTACTGATAATCTAATATATATTTTTTTTTTTACAGTTCCTTTAATACATTGACATTAACTGGCTACTTACCAATTCTCTTAATTGAGTCCTTTTGTCGTCCCTGTAAGACTTTACCGGTTGTAACATAGCCAATGAAGAAAAGGGATAATATTTGTGTGAAAAGGTCCCTTCATCTTCACTTTCCTATTTTCCATTGGTTTACCCTGCAGACTGAGCACCTCTCTCTCTCATTCTCTCTCTCTCCCTCTCTCTCCATCTCTCTCTTTCTCAATTTCTCTGAAGTTTTCAATATTTCCCCCACCTACTCACCCTCTCTCTCACTCTGATCCTTTGAATTTATATGCGTATATTTGTGTGACTGTCATTTTACTTTGTACTATATTATTCCATTCACTGTAGGGGAAGGGCTTTATCTAAGTTGGAAGAACTTGTTGACCAACCCCATTTCTGGAATTATGAAATAAAATATGTTTAAACTAACTAAGCGTTAGCCAATCGTAGCGCTCCATGTGCGTCCTCCGTTGTTTTGCTACGTTGTTTGTAAGCAATAGCCGAAACAGCCGTTAGCTATAGCCCGTTTCATTTTCTCTGACATTTTTATGACCTAATTGATAAAAAGAATCTTACATTCGTGTATACATTGTTTTCATGAAACACGTTTACTTTAATGAATATGTCATAGTATAGTAAACGTGTTTCATAAAACAATGTGTAATGAACACACATGTAAGATCTTTTATCTAAGGATAACAGCTCATCACAATACATATATAATTATAGGATGCATTCTACATGCAACAACAATACATGAACGTGAAAGTATACATTCTGACAGTAGGATACTTCGAAAACAAAAGCAACACTGCGAAAAGAGCAAGTTGTAGACTCGGTTTTATCGAGTCCGTTCATAAGTATTTATTAAAGTACAACACTACTCATACTCAATAGCACCGACGTGTGCGGTATATAATTTTTATAACTAAAACATCGAAATTTAAAACACCTGCTGGAGAATGAGAAATGCAGAAACTCCAGTTTACGATCATGCAAAGAGTGAGTAGTGGTATATATAATTGTTCCCAGTACCACATGGTGTTGTAATAGTTTTGAGGATGTTTGCGCGAATTGTTATCTAAAGTGATAGTCTATGTTTGCAACGCGTTTTAAAAATGCCACAAAAATTATACAAACCATTCGTTTATAAGAAAACCAAGCGAAAAGGCTGTATTTGGCATCTAGGACTTATGGAAGCTCTGGAGGGCACTATTGACTTCTGACTTATGACTTCTGAGTTATGACTTCTGAGTTATGATTTCTGAGTTATGACTTCTGAGTTACGATTTTTGAGTTATGACTTCTGAGTTATGACTTGTGACTTATGACTTGCGACTGTTTTGGGCTGTTTTTGGGCCAACGCCTACGACCCAGTGATCAAAATAGCTCGACTTTTCTTAGAAACGGACGAGCTAAAAATGCATTTAATTAAATTAGTAGGCCGAGTTGACTCAGGGGCTGCGTTAACCCAAGGCCGAATTGACCCATGACCACCTGACCACAGACGCATGAAGTTCGAAAATTCATGTACAGTAAAAACCCAGTAGTTTGAATACTAAGAGTATTATTATCGTCTTTAACCATGTTCCTCATATACACGTATTTTCATGCATTTGCAAACAGAGTAGACCCACATCGGACGGCTCCTATAGAAACTGTCTGATGAGGGCCTGCTATGTTTGTTTTTGACATGAAAATATGTATCTAATTCTTCCGTTTTTGTCAAGCAAATAAATTTCATGGAAAGGTTTACATTATAAAAAATACAAATAAATATTCACGATGGCATTATTTCTTTCATGATTATTGAACAGAGAAAGGGTTAAGACAGGTGGCATCTTGATGTAGCTAGAAAATCACGTAGGAGCTCATCTAGGGGCGCCCTTCCTTATTTTTAAATCAAAAGTCGCAAGTCATAACTCATAAGTCATAAGTCATAACTCGTTAGTCATAAGTCATAACTCACAACTCTTAAGTCATAACTCATAAATCATTGTTCTTCACGGTTTTAAATACACATGAATGTTTTCAAAGCAGATTCTACAAAAGGAGCAACGTATACTTACAGAATGTGGCTATGTTGAGGTGTTGTCCATCATGACATCTATTTTGCGCCAAAATTAAGAAGGTCGCAAGTCATTAGTCGCAAGTCATAAGTCGACAGTACCCTCCAGGACTTCCATAAAGAATCCATGCTATTCGCTAATATATTAGTGCTTATTCGGTTCGCGGTTTAATTCGAAACTGTTCGACAAGGCCGACAGTATTTTGCTGTACAACAAAACAAATCATAAGTATCGACAAAAAGGGTTGTATGACAGAGAAATACATAGTTTTAAACGGACCCAAGTTTTCGCGACAATGGCATCGATTTACAACGACGGGAAGTTTTGAAAAGTTATAACTGTGAAATAACATTGACGTGACCTGTGTATTCTTCTTTTCGGAAGGACAATTTATTTGAACTTTGGAAGGTACTGATAGTTTATGTTATATGACGATTCTGGCTAATTAATAGATACTTTTACGTCTAGAATATTGTAATTGGTTTTCGCGAATAGTGACGTCATATACAGGACAGGTGATGACGCAAAAATCGTCACGCATGACTGAACAAGGAATTAGTCTATGAACCTAGGAGGGAAATCACACACTCCGGTTTCGGTATAAACACTGACTGGGCGTAAAAACTTCTTATTCTAGAGAAATAATTCAAGTTATAGTACATCTGTGGACAGTTATATGTGGATAATTTTGGATCTGCCAAACGAACGAGCTCGCCACGCTTGAGCGCGTCAGTTATAGCTACTAGTGACGTCACAGTAAGGCCTAACGTTACTGTATATCGACCTTACCTGGTATTATAATGGCAATTAACGGTACACAGGACAATTTTCTTCAGCTACTATTTGAAGATGATGACGTCATCGAGGTTCAATCGTCAATAGATAATAATATGAACGATATATTAACCCAGGGGCCGAATTATACGGGTGATGCGAGTGCTTTGAATGACAGTCAGTGTAGTCAAACGCAAACGGTCGAAATGGACACTACCATTGAAATTGACTCGTTCGAAATGTCCCAGTCGTTATTTTCTGGAAACAGTACAGCCCCAAGTTCAACTAGGAAAATGAAATCGAAACAGCCACAGAAAGCTAAATCGACGACACCACGAATCTCAGGAAGAAGAAAGAAAAGTACGACCGGACGTAAAATAACTATTCCTGAAGCTGATGACGTTACCAAGGATATAATCACTGACGTAACTCAGACGGACGTTGATGACGTCATCACACAGCAACCAGACACCCAGCTTCACACAGTGATCCAACTGAGTGAAGGGAACAATCAGTGTGTAGTGAAGGCAATTAATGATCTATCTGACAAAATGAGCAAAAGCATTGATGCCCTTTCAGCAAGGATAGGATATCTAGAGTCTAGTTTAGAATCCAAGATAAAAAGGCATGTAGATAACGCGATTTCCCCAGCAGTGAATAAGATAAGAAATGATTTTAGTAAAGAAATTGAAAAGGTAAGATCAGAGGTGAAACTTTTATCTGAAAAGTGTCAGAAGAACCGTGAACAACATAACCAAGGCAACGTATCGTACGCGCAAGCATGTGCGCAGAACGCAGAGCATGATATATCAATGAATATCGTAATCAGAAATCTGCCTGAAACACCGCGGGAAAATATCACAGAAAAGGTGAATCTGCTCTTAAAAGATGGTATGAAGATCGACGAAATGCACAACAAAAGGAGACCATGATAGAATCTTAAAGGCGAAATCGAATCTACGAATCAGCAGAACATACAGTAATGTGTTTGTGGAACAAGATAAGACAAAAAACGAGAGGACACAAATATCAAATCTGAAAACGATTGCAAACATCATCGGCAACGATAAAGTGATCATACGAGGAAATAGAATATTACCGCGTAATAATGATCAGCCGAATCGTAACAGCCAATATAATGGCTCCAGATCAGGGGACTATGACCATGGCGAGTGGTCTTGATCCAATAGCGAGCGTCGTCATAGAGACTTCCATGACCGAGGACAAGTAGACCATGACCGAACACGTGGTGAGGGACCACGTGCGTATGGTAGGCCGCGCGCCCAGTCGTCGTTCGACAGAAACGATTACCGCAGCAGCGGACGTTACGGACGGTATGGCAGATACTAGGTCAGGTGTGGGTTTTGGAACTCAAATGGTTTTACTAGAAATGAAAACTCAGAAGACTACTCGTTGAAGAAAGATTGTATAAATCATTTAGACTTAGATATAATTTGCATTGCAGAGACTCATTTACGTAAAAAAGATGTACTAGAGATAGATGGCTACAAATGGTTTGGAAATAACCGAACAGAAATTCACAGAAAGGCACCAAAAGGAAGTGGCGGAGTAGGAATCCTAGTTAGAATAGAACTGCTTAATAACTATGACGTCGAAATATTAAACATCGACTATGAAGGCATCCTATGGATCTCATTAAATAGCAGATATATACAACAAAAGTTAATGATATGTGCTTGCTATTTACCCCCAGCAAACTCCTCTAGAGCGATAGCTATAAATAGCTTCTTTGACACTTTGTTATGCCAAATATATGAATATCAAAATGACGGGTTAGTGACAATTACTGGCGATTTTAACATCCGTGTTGGAAGTAATGACGATTTCATTGCAGGAGTAGATTCGTTATGTACAAGGGAAATAATTGACTATAGATCCAGCCAATATTCCAATGTATTCATCGATTTTTTATTAAGCGCAAACCTTTGTATACTAAATGGCCGTAACTCCTTAAAAAACGATTTTACAAGTGTTTCAGCTAAGGGGTGTGCGGTTGTGGATTACTGTCTCGTCCCTTATGAGCAACTAGATAATTTTTGCGACTTCACTGTGATAAGAGCGAGCACTCTTCTAAATGATGCAGTCGGTGTCAGTACACTTGCGAGAATTACTATTCCTGATCACTCAGTGCTGAAATGGACACTAACATTGCATGAACTCCAATATGAACCTGAGACTGAAGGCGACTGTATTGAAAAAGGAAAGCAAGCCCTCGTGAAATATGATAGAAACAACATTCCGTCTACATTTATGAATGATCAAGAAATACTTAGCAAAATTGAAGGGCAAATAAGATTCCTTGAGTGTAACCAGAATGAACTAGCATGTATAGAAAAGTCCTATGACGAATTCACACACTGATGAAGTCACAAATGGACATATACTTGAATCCAAAGGTGATTAACATCAATTCATCGAGAAATAACAAAAAACGTCGTAGCCGTAAACCATGGTGGGATAAAAACTTAAGTGAAAAATGGAATGAAATGTTTAAAAAAGAGAAGTGCTGGCTTAAATGTAAAAGTTCTGTGAACAAAAATGTATTAAAGGCTGCATATATCACATGTAGGAAAGACTTTGACAGAAACGTCCAACGTAGGAAACGTGAGTACTGGTATGAAACGCAAAGAGATATTCTAGAAACATGCAAAAATGCCAATCCGAATAAATTCTGGAAATATATTGGTAAAATTGGTATTGGTGCGGAACGGTCGAAACTGATTCCTATGGAAATCAAAAAGGCCGATGGCTGTTTTAGTACACGGACGGAAGACGTTCTTGACAAGTGGAAGACGTCTTTTCAAACGTTATTTACGGACCAAAGCCCCTGAAAATGATACCCACGCGGTACCAGCGACCAGTACGGAAAATGACTCACATCCCAGAGACAGTACAATATTAAATGAAGGGATATCAATTATAGATGTTGCTAAAGCAGTTAATTCTTTAAATAAAAATAAAGCTATGGGAAATGATGAAATACCTGGTGAAGTATTAAGATCAGATACGTGCATACATTATTTGCACAAACTTTTCTGTGTGTGTTTCGAGACTGGAAAGATACCAGAGGCTTGGGGTAAGGGATTTATAATGCCAGTGCTTAAAGATGCAAGTTCCGACAAACGCGATCCTTCAAATTATCGTGGCATCACTGTGACATCTTCTGTTTATAAGGCTTACTGCCAAATACTAAACGAAAGACTGATGAAATGGTGTGAATCCAACAACATCTTATCAGATTCTCAAAACGGGTTTCGACAAAGTCGCAGTACTACTGATCACCTATCGACATTGACTAATATTTTAGAAACAAGAAAACGTTTGAAGAAATCTACGTTCGTCGCTTTTGTAGATTTCAGTAAAGCTTATGATCGCATCAAACCAGGGAAGTTATGGGCCAAAATGCAGAAAGCGGGAATCCAGGGGAAAATGCTGAATGCAGTTAAGTCTTTATACTCCAACGTCAACTGTGCAGTTAAGTTAAACCAAAGTTACATTACAGACTGGTTCAACGTGAATATGGGCTTAAAACAAGGCTGCTTAATCTCAACAACAGCGTTTAGTCTCTTTGTAAACGACTTAAGTAGTTAACTGGATGCGTTACACAAAGGACTTTGTGTTGAAAATACTATCATAAGTCATCTTTTCTATGCAGACGATTTAGTTTTAATAGCGGAAAATGAATCAGACCTTCAGACGCAACTCAATGTACTTTCGGCGTGGTGTAAGACAAATGAAGTGTCTATTAACAAGAAGAAAACGAATATTATGCATTTTAGGAATAATTCTGTGCAACGCTCAGAATACAAGTTTACATGCGCGAATCAAACGATAGACTATACAGATAAATACAAGTACCTTGGATTAATCCTAAGTGAAACACTAAATTATAATATCACGGCAAAATATGTTTCACAGTCGGCAACTAGAGCGCTCGGTCTGCTAATAGCGAAATTCAAACATATGGGTGGAATGCCTTTTGAAGTGTTTACCAAACTTTATGACAGTATGGTGTGGCCAATTATAGCATACGGGGCAGCCGTCTGGGTGACGAGAGAATTTTCTTCGATCAGTGCTGTACAAAATCGCGCTTGTAGATTTTACCTTGGAGTTGGTAAATATGCCCCGAATGCAGCTGTGCATGGAGACATGGGTTGGGTACCATCATCAGTAAGACAATGGAAGTGCGTTTTAGGACACTGGTTTCGTTCCAATAACATGAGTGGCACTAGAATGAACAAACGTGTATTTATATGGTCACATCGACTGAGGAAACAAACGAAGAACTGGTGCTATAAACTAGAAAATGAGCTTAAGATAGCAAATATTAAATTAAGCATAGGTCAGTTTTATGGGAAAACAGAATCTAAGTCTATAAAAGATAGACTACAAGAGAATATATTTAAACGTTTTAAAAGCGACTGGAATATGTGTATAAACTCTGAGAGAAGTATTAGAAATCCACACTCAGGAAATAAACTTAGAAAGTACAGACTATTTAAAACAGTGTACGAAACTGAGAGCTATGTCAAAACATGTATATTATCCAGAAGTCATCGTAGTGCGTTGGCAAAATTTAGATGTGGAATTGCTCCACTAAAATTTGAAACCGGCCGGTATCAAGCTTTACCTTTAGAACAACGAACTTGTTTTAACTGTAGAAACGAGATCGAGGATGAAATACATGTTCTGATAAAATGCCCATTATATAGAGAAATTAGAAATAGCCTATATGTGAAAATATCGGAAAGCAGTGATTCTTTCACAACGTTAAGTGATTCTGAGAAATTTGAATTTATTCTGTCTGATGCTCAGGTTGTTAAATATAGTGCCAAGACCTGCCACGATATTTTAATGTATAGACGACAGCAATTGTATAAATAATGCTGTGATGGTGTATATAATTAACATGTATATTTTAAAACGTTTTAAATAGCATGCTGTTGAAAGTTTAAAGTATTTTATAAGCATACGCTTTTAACCGTGCGCCAAGTTGCATGGTTCTATGTTTGTAGTTAATTGTTATATTTTAAGGTTTGCACTGTCTCTCATAACTCATATTTGAGTGGTTCTATACATTTTACTTACTCACGTGTGTATATTGTATCATGTATAGAAGTGAGACATAAATAAAATATCTGTCTATATATTTGTGGTATATTGGAACATTGGCTTCGTGAAGCTGATTTACACTTGTTCGATAGTAGTGTCAATATTTACAGTTACCATGCTGTGTGTGATCGTGACTTAAGTTTGAATAAGTGTTTAACCGTACGAAAAGGGGTGTATCTTTCTTATGGCATAGGAAACATAACTCTAGGATAACTCCGTTAGACATTGATAATGACCGTATTGTAGGGATTCAATTTGAATGCACAAAAGACTGTTTTGTTTATGTACTGCATGTATATCTACCTAGCTCTAATCACTCCATGGGTACATATATTGAACAAACGGACATGCTGTCCGAGTTAATCTATCTATATTCGAGTAAAGGGCTGGTAGTTGTTATGGGTGATATGAATGCGCATCTTAATTCTACCGGTCTGCAAAAGAGGTATTTTCAAACGTTTTTAGATGCTCATGGTATGATATCTGTGCAAACGCTTAATATATGTGATGGCGCTAAATCGTCCTATATTTCTTACAACGGCAAATACGAGGCATTAATTGGATCACATCTTGTTATCAAAGGAAAGTGAAACAATGGTAACTTATTGTGATATCGCAGACGATAGTTCGCTCAATGCATCGACGCATATACCTGTTCGATGTAGTCTGAGGGTTCAAACTGGCTTAGATTATGCTATGAATACAGTTGAGCCGAGACTTAAGCGGGAAAAGGCTTAGCCTGATATTTTAAACATGTACAGTATGTTTCGTGATAGTGACACTATTTTGAGCGAATTAAGTAAAAAAAAATATCGCGACTACAGACATAGTAGAGCAGTGTTATCTCACTCTGGTTGACCTTCTTCTTTTTGCGTCTGCTGAAATTATTCCGAATGCTCGTTTCCGTCATATCTAATTTCATATTGGACGAATGAATTAACTGAAAGACATAGTGAGTTTGAAATATGTCGGCGTCAGTGGGTAGAAAATGGTGACTCATTTGTTGAAGCTTTATTGAGGAACGTTCACAGGCGCACAATAGAAGACCACTTAATCTCTCTAAATCGAGAAATTGATCAATCTTCTGAATTACATTCTAGGATATTTTGGAAACTTTTTAATAGGAGAAGAAATTCATGCCACAGTTTTGCAGGTGGCCAGTTGATATTTGATGGAGAATTGATAGTAAATAATAAGGATGGCCAATTACTGAGGCCAGTATTATAAAGGGCTTTATAGCCCTGATGAAAATCAAAGGTATGATAAAGTTTTCTTCAACGAATTACCCAAAAAATGGAAACATTGAGGAAATCACTGTTTAGGGAGCATACGTCATCCCCGACCGGTACTAACGTTCCCGAATCTTTAATTGATTCGCTTTTGAAAGACTGTAAAAGGTCAAAAGCTGCTGGTAAAGACAAAATTGCTTACGAACACTTGATATATGGTGGCACGATTGTCCGCACTATCTTAAGCAGGCCTTTCGAAGCCATGTTCAGGTTATCTTATGTACCAGTGGGTATGAAAAAAAGGTCTTATAATAACATTATACAAGGGAGGTAATAAACTTAAAAACCGACCCGAATAGTTACAGAGCGATAACGTTAAGCTCGGTTTTTATACGGTTGTTTGAAAATGTTCTTCTACACAACATGAACGTTTCAAGGCCAATGCAATTCAATGATCTAGGTTGTCTACTGACATCATTTTCGATAAAAGAATGTATTTACATGTCAAAACTAGCTTGGATCTAAACTATATGTATGTTTTTTAGACACTAAGCATGCCTTTGATGGAGTATGGCATGATGGGTTATTTAGTAAGCTGTATAATATTGGCATTGACCAGACAATATATAAGGCATATTTAAGCATGTACACAGGACTGCTAAGCCGGGTCAAATTTCGTGGTTTTCTGTCAGTTTGGTTCCCAGTAGTACGCGGGACAAGACAGGGCGGGGTTAGTAGCCCGAAATTTTACCTATTATATATTGATTGGTTAATATGCGAACTTGAATAATCGGGTCTTGGGTTTTGTATGTTTGACAGACGTTTTGCATGCCCGACTGTAGCAGACGACATGTGCTTGGTTTACTGTAGCAGACGACATGTGCTTGGTTTACTGTAGCAGACGACATGTGCTTGGTTTACTGTAGCAGACGACATGTGCTTGGTTTACTGTAGCAGACGACATGTGCTTGGTTTACTGTAGCAGACGACATGTGCTTGGTTTCCTGTAGCAGACGACATGTGCTTGCTTGGTTCCCTGTCTAAATGCGCTATGGCGCAAATGCTAGATATTTGTTTCATATATTCTTGTCGTTGGAGGTATGAATATTATGCAAACAAATGTGCTGTAGTTATATTTAATGAGTCTAGATCGAAACACGGGGTAACCAAGCGTATATGAAACTTAGGGCCTGATAAAATAGAAGAGGCTGATAGTTATGTGCATTTAGGAATACGGCTAGATAAGAATTTAGATAGTGATCCGTGTTATGAAGACGTAGTTAACAAGCTGCGTGGTACATTCTTCAGTTTGATTGGATGTGGTATGCACAATTATGGTCTTCATCCTTTAACATTTCTTAAGGTGTATAAATCAGTAGTTCTTCCGAATGCGCTTTATGGGTGTGAATTGTGGAATAATGTTTCTAAGACACAAATGCGGAAATTAGGACGTTGTCATACTATGTTATGGCATTTGTTACATCCACGGTATTTTACGTCTGACAAAGACTAATATAGTTCTCAGTATGATTGGTTGTAAAGGTCTAGAAAGCAAGATAGACTATAGGAAGTTAATATTCTTTGGCGGTTATATAGTCTAGATACTTGCTACATGGTTAAAACACATATTTTTAAATAGGTTAACTCAGTATAATGATATGACATTCGAGAAAAAAAGATTCTTTCCTGATATATATAGACTTCTAGTCAAATATAAGCTGGTTTATTTATATGATAAGTACCTAGACGACGGTGCGTATCCAATTAAATGTCGATGGAAAAGTTTGATCAGACGCGTCGTTAATGCACACAATTCAAATACGCGACGTCAGCGCATAATTGATGGACACTGCTTTACGGCCTATTTACAAAATTGTCAAACTTGCTACACAATATCCACATCGTTTATATGAGTGTCAGAGTAGTATAATGCTATTGGGTGAGTTGTATTCTAACACGTATCTTCAAAACTGCTCTAAATGTGGTGCTTTATGTTGTAATTTTGCTACGCATGTTGTCTTTCATTGTAAAGAGAATGAAACCTTGAGATAAGGATTATGGAAGACTATATTTAAGGCATTCGGTCCTCATGTTAAAACCTCGCTGATTAAGCAGGACGAACATAGTTAGATCACGCATCTATGATTTGGTCTGTCAGTTTATGGACACTGATTTGGAACGAGAAAGGTGCTTAAAACTTGTGGCAAAAACATTTCATAGAATGATAAATTGATACTTTGCTTTTTCAATATCTTGTTTATGTATTATATATACAGTATATTGTGTGATGAAAGGCCACAATGAATTGTGATGTGACGTAAGGATCTTTGGAGGCAAGGGGTTGTCCGGTGCAGAAGAATAATAGTGCAAGGGGGGCTCTATCTACTCTCTGAATTATTGTTGTTGTTGCTGTGTGGGTGTTGGTGTGGTTTGTGTCCGCGACGCATACATATGGTGTGATGGGTCAATACAGGTCTGACTTTATACATATGGTGTGATGGGTTAATACAGGTCTGACTTTATACATATGGTGTGATGGGTCAATACAGGTGTGACTTTATACATATGGTGTGATGGGTTAATACAGGTGTGACTTTATACATATGGTGTGATGGGTTAATACAGGTGTGACTTTATACATATGGTGTGATGGGTTAATACAGGTCTGACTATATACATATTGTGTCTTAGTAAGAAGTCAAGAGCAGAAAAATGGACAGAGCTGCTTTGTTTTAATTTTTGTTTTCCTTTCAATCCATCAAACATATTATATACTATACCTACGTTTATCAGTGATATTGTGTTATGTTTGTTTGAAACAGTACATTTGTCTTAAATGCATTCATATCTAAGGTATTGATATATAAGTGTAAGATATATAGTTTTAGTTAGGCTGTTTAGATTAATAAACTGCTCTAGATTTCGTTTCGCTAGAACGTTAATTTCTTATAATGAATGTACGTTAATAAATGTTATTGTTATAAATAAGCATATAATTGATAATGAAAATGACAACGATAGTGATAATTGTGAAAAGAACAATGGTATTGATGATGATAATAGTGATAATAACAATATTACATATTGATGTTGTTGTTGCTGTTATTGTTATTATTATTATTGTGAATTGTACCTTGAAATCTCGTCTAACTTTTGTTTCGATAGAGAGATTACTTTAGGTACATATATATATTACTCAAATAGTAATACGTGTAAAACGTTTGATAATGATGATAATGATAAAAATGGTTGTGATAATAACAGGATTAGCTACTGCTGTTGTTACTGTGCCATTGTTGTTGTTATGATTGTAGCGTGTACCTTAATATCTCGTCTGACATTCGTTTCGCCGGTGTGATTTATTAGGGTACATTTATATATGGTTTATATTTATTTTGAGTATATTATAATATGTAGTGTTTATATTTAAACATGATTCATCAGTAAGGCGTAAACCTTCTATTGTGGATGTGAACATTTTTGTAAATAGCTGTACTAATTGTCCTGTTATGTGGTGGTGGTATGTAAAACTTTAATAATTTTGTGAATGTATGTGTTTCATCCATATGTCTGTTAATATATTATATATTGCTCTTCATTATTGGAGGTAAATATATAAAGAATAAATATGGAGAATAAATAATAATAATAATATGTAAAGCCTTCAATTGTTAGTACAGCTGCAAGTTCGAACCAATGAACAAGATACTCTTCTAAACGATGAGTAAACTGACGTGTACTTTCACCAACTTTAGATTTGCTTTTCCTAAATTTACATTTAACCCTTCACTGCACTAATACGCCTCTTTTGCAAACAGAGAAGATCCATATCCGGCGGGTCCTGTAGGAGCCGTCTGATCAGGGTAGACTCTTTATGCATATGAAACAATATATATCTGATTCTGTAGTTTCTACCATGGTCAAAGTTCCATGTGTTGTCCTATTATTAAACAAGTGCTGTCCGCGGACAGCGCGCTCCACTTTCTTAAGTGCTCGATAGTGTAGTGGAAGTCTAATGGGAGATAACTATAGCAAAATTAATTTTAGGGTTACCTGCTCTTCTGAAATGGGTCCCCCTTGTAATAGTTAACATGCATGGAAAAGTAGTAAAGTCAAGCAGGCAAAGCCACATGCAATACGCAACCACCACCAAAACACCGATAGACATCATGACACACACAACCACACACCCAAACGCACACACACGAAATGAACACAGAAAACACCAAAAGACACACAAGAAACAGGGACAAACGTTCCACAACATTAACAAACCACAAGCACAAAGACGCAAGGCAAACAAAAGGAAGGGTGACAAAGAGAGTACCGCCTTGACACGGTCAGCAGCAAAAACACCACTGGGGGTTTAAACCGGTTTACGGACGTCCTAACCTCACACTTCTCTCAAAGTCACCCTAGCTTTACAAATATTGTAAATAAAGGTATCCCCGCTGGACTTACCCACAACATAGACGACGGTGAACACAGAACAACATGTAAAACATAGCATAATAACTGTGACAATCCGTCAAATATGTACTCAATGACTTTGCTGCATACCAAATTTGAACCAATTATCTAGGACAGTTCCTGAGACATGGACCTTAACATAAAACTTAACCAACAATGAAAATTCGAAAAGGGGCATAACTATGGCACAATTAATTTTAGGGTTACCTTACTATGTAAAATGGATTCCCCTTGTGATAGTAAATATGCATACCAAATATGAACCAAATATATC
This sequence comes from Azorinus chamasolen, assembly GCA_963576725.1. Taxonomy (NCBI): domain Eukaryota; kingdom Metazoa; phylum Mollusca; class Bivalvia; order Cardiida; family Solecurtidae; genus Azorinus; species Azorinus chamasolen. Next base: position 94,712,114 of record OY755241.1, on the reverse strand, counting down.
TGATGGTTCATGAGAAATGGACCTTAATAAAAAGGTAAACAAACGACGAGAGGGTCATGCATATACCTCCGCTTTTTGAATAATTGGAGCTAAAATAATATAATTTACATTTATGTGTGACTAATTTTTACAAGAATATTTACGGAGTATGGAGTTAAACCTTTTTACAGTTAATTGGGAACGTTTCAGAACATCTGCCTTTAAAGTATCTATAGTAATCTATAGCATCGTCAACTGACAATCTTTAGTACACATCAAATGGTCTCCTCGCAACAGCGTAACTTGGCAGCTTTATGCATAGGAAGTCATGCAGAAAACTCCTTTTGGAGTTTTCAATCTGCATTTAGCTGCCACGTGTCTGAACGAACCACACCGATAGTAATGTCCGGGTTAGATTTTTACTGTATATAGACGTCTAATAAACTAATTAAATTACCGTTTGCTGAAATTGATCTGATGAACTTTTACTGACTTCTGATTCGTTAAAGCCTTCAGTGAAACTACTGACCAAGTGACAAACAGATTATATAATTACATGTATACTGAAAGCATGCCCAGCTACCCGGCGTCTCATTTGCATCCTAGATGTTAGTTAACTGAATTTGTGTCATGACCATTGAACATATAAATGTTTGGCAATTTCAGAAGCGTTTCCGAAAGAGAAATTAATTTGCCCATCGTCAGAATGCTTGAACACGTGTGAATGCCTATGCGCTTATCAAAAAGTATAAATCTTGAAAAATTATATATGTACTTTCTATATTTCCGTTTCGCTAATTGCATTGTACCACGTTTTAAGATTTAGCCTGCTACAGTTAGGTAAGTGATTACCTTTGCAAACAGTCTGGATTCAGATGAGACATTTATTTCATTGAGTATTTTCATTCATGTTATGATCACGTGATTTCTTCATGTGACTGATATTTGTATATCCATGCGCCCTGCTTACACATTGCTATATTTTGTCGGTTATGTTGATTTTTGCACATACTAAGCCGAAGCTTATATGTTACGAGGCATGTTCATGTCAGATATAGTATTACACGATTGGTTCCGGATGGCACTTTATTAAACACTCTTTGTATCCATCGAATGCAGGTCAGTAAATTGCACTATTTTGTCAGGCCGGCGAGGGTACCATGGGTTAGGCTGTGGAACGCCACCTTTGTATTTTATTGCTTCGCAAAGAATACAAAAAAAGACACTCTGTCTCAGTATTAACCCTTACCCTGCTATGGAAAATAATCTTTTCTCGATTTGGATCTGGTGCAATTTTGACAATTTTACGATTTAAAAGAAAATGACCGGGGTCAAACAGCTTAGATCCTGTAGAGTTAAAATGACCAGGGTCAAACAGCTTAGATCCTGTAGAGTTAAAATGAGCAGGGTCAAACAGCTTAGATCATGTAGAGTTAAAATGAGCAGGGTCAAACAGCTTAGATCCTGTAGAGTTAAAATGAGCAGGGTCAAACAGCTTAGATCCTGTAGAGTTACTCGGCGTCGTATGTGGATACAAACTGTTTGGACATGCAAATCAGGTGTCGGGGGTATGTCGGGAGTATGTCGGGAGTATGTCGGGGGTATGTCGGGAGTATGTCGGGAGTATGTCGGGAGTATGATACATGTACTTATCATTTCGACAGTTCACATTGCTTGTTTTTTAACACCGTATTATAATTATCACTTCTACAGTTCATAATGCGTGTTTGTTAACACCGTATTATAATTATCATTCCTGCAGCAGTTCAATACTGTTTGTTGGTTATCAACGTATTACAATTATCATTTCTACAGTTCATACTCGGCTAAAACACAGTATGTGTTCAGTAAAGTGTTTCACAGGGTGAAACAATTAACTTCACCATAGGGATTTGAAACTTATTCACAATGAAGCTGAAACTTTGTAATTTTCAAATATTCTTTGGTTCAACCTGAACGTATCAGCGATTCTTTTTTCAGACCTTAAATACACATGGGGTATGGTAAAGATACGGACACTACATGAGATATATAACAATAACAAACATATCAAATAGCTTGTACTTTTTAATTATTTTTGCCGAAACATTTAAAACAGAATGTAAACACATTTGTGAAACATCACTTTCTAAACAAAACTTCTAAACAAAAACTATCACATGAATAATATGCAGAAAGGGGTTCAACTCTGATTGAAAACCATACAGAATGTTTGTGTTTAGTCTAAAATCCCATCAACTGAACATTAAAATCTATACTGTTGTCTAATATAAGCAATAAGCAACCTGGAGAGAGAACATTTCAACAGTTTTTTACACCTGCTTTGTGTTAAAATGTGTAAGACATAATTTAGAACTGGTTACGGACACTTCACAATATCTTAACAGTTGTCAGTCCTTTGAACTTTACATGTTTGTTTTCTTTCAGGAGTGTTTGTTTAACCTCAGACAGCTCCAGAATTCAAAATACGCTCCTTCATAAATAGCTTTATATGATTTCAGACCTTAAATGATATGATTCATCTGCTCTTGGAATGCAAAATTTTCTCCGGCCATATATACTGTCCGACTTTTTCATATAATTCAGCCGAAACTCTGAATCAAACACAGCCATCACCTCTGCAACATACACCTTCTAGATATTAGATACGCTGTGTCCCCATGCTTGTATTGTTCTGGTGTTCTGTGTGTGTAATTATTTGTTGTTGGCTTGTTTCCTGTTATTCTTGACTTAAGTAGTGGTTTTGGCTCTAGGTAAAATGTTCTACTCTTCTTGACCTAAGTAGTAGCTTTTGCTCTAAGTTAAATGTTCTTTTCAACTTGACTTAAGTAGGGGTTGTGGTTCTGGGTTAGATAGATAGATAGATAGATTTCAATATTGCGCCAATAGCAATACACTGAAAAAAGCAATGCATCATGAAATAATTAATGAACCATGTCAGTCACATCAATAACAAGTGTGACACAAAAAACAGAATTTGATCTATTTCCATTGCGGTCCTTGATAGTTGTGGTCTGACATAGAGAGGCATGAAAATGATATAAAATAAAATGAATTGAAATACTTTTGTTAAGAAATCTATAGTCAGTACAAATTTTATAATGTTTACTGCATGTGTGACGTAGCAACATAAAGTCGCCATGTCATCGTTCTTGTTTAGAGCGTCAATACTAAACAAGAATGATGACGTAGCGTTAAAGGCACAGGTTCAGCAAATTACAAATAGATCTAGATTTAACCCATTACTCCATAAATACACATTTCTACGCCTTTGCAATCAGAGTAGACCCAGGTCAGACGGCTCTTATAGGAGCCTTCTGATCAGGGTCTGCTTTGTTTGCTTATGGTATAATATAATTATGATTCTACAGTTTCTGCATGGCCAAAATGCCGGTGTCAAAAGGCTATTATACAAATTAATCTTGATCTAATTAATATTCATGACATCAGTATTTTTCATTCAAATATTCATAGGGGAAAGGGATAAACTACAGAGTTATTTAATCTTCTATAAACGATCTCTAAAGAGGGAGTCCCTACAATGATCGCATATTTTCAATAATATCTTAAAACTTGATATTTGTTATGCTCTATCACTATTATGAAGGTTCCCAATTTGAACTTATATCGAAAAATGTCACTGTAATACAAATAAACCGATTCCATCAATACTGATAATTTTTGTTCTACTACACAATATTATCGGCCTTTTCCGTTAAGTTCTTCCGCGTTTTGCCGATCCCTCCATTGTTTACGTAATAGCTTTCTCGGAAGTGGTCGGAGAATCGCGAATAGGGCGAACAGTTACGAAACTAAAACCCAACCTGAATAAAACTGAAACATCGAAGAGTAAAACCGGGATTGGCGATATCAAACACATGGATGTTTTGTCATTATAAACGGTAATTGGATGGGGCTTTTTTGCGATATACTACTTTTCAGCATATAAACAACGAGTTTTGTATATTTTAAGTGTTTATGAAACGAGTCAAATGTAGGGACATCCCCTTTAAATGTAGCAAGGTTGGTGAGTTTCCTAGAATGAGAAGGTAGTGAGTTCCATAGTTTACACTTCTGGAATGAGAAAGATTTCTCTCCAAAACCTTTTAATTTAGGAAGAATAAAATATCCACTTTCTCTGGATCTAGTACTATAAGAATGAATAGAACTTTGAGATACAAACTGTTGATCCATATAGTCAGGAGATTGACCACTTATAATTTTAAAAACATTACCAAGGGTAGTTTGCTCCACTCTTTTGCCAACTGGTAACCAATCAAGGGAAATAAAATGTGCATCCTCAATACGTGACATTTTCTCTACATTGAGTATGAATCTGACTAATTTGTTTTGAGTAACCTGCAGATTGTCTTTCTAAAAGTTGGTCAGACCATTATACCAGAAGGAACAAGCATAATCAAACTGGCATTGGATAAGAGATAAAACCAAGAGTCGTTTAGTGTAATCTGTGAGATAATCTTGCTTTCTGTACAGAAACTTTAACCTGGCATTGGCCTTTTTTATTATAGAACTAGCCATGGATTCACCTGTAAGATTTTTATCTAATGTAGCACCTAAATATTTGACTTGAAGTAGACTTGTTGTTATACCTTCTGATCCTTCGAGATCATGAATTTCAGTACTTCTTGTTCTGAAAATTGAATACCGCTTAAGCCGGTGCTAGTGGGCGTGAGCAGTGTTGCACTTTCAATTACTGCTCATGAACAGACTCAATAAAACCGAGTCTGCAATTTTCTCTTTTTGTGTTGCAATTATTGCTTTCGGGGGATCACAACCCTTCAGAATTGATATCATGTCCACTACAAGTTATATGAAGATCCCTGTTTGCCTTTATTTTTGGTTTGGATCCAAACAATATAGATTGTATTTTTCCTAAATGTAATAAATAATGTGTTATCAATTAACCAACACAAGATCCTCAGTAAGCGTTTTCTCTATAACTGCCTTATTCCTGTCTGAAACCATTATTCCGGAATCATCTGCATAAAGTAAAAGTTTGTTTCTGACAACACCAGACATATAATTTGCATATATGAAAAGTAAAAGCGAACCTAGAATTTATCCTTGTGGGACACCGCATAAATTATTACGAGGTTTTGAAAAAATGTCAGAGACATCAGTAAGCTGTTGTCTATCTGATAAATATGACCTGATATCTCCTCCAAGACCAATACCTTTAAGTTTCATCAGAAGGATTGAATCACCAACATTATCTAATGTTTTTGGAGATCAAGTAACACCATACCAACAATGTTGCCTTTATCCATTTCAAACTTAATGAAATCAGACAGATGAATAAGACAAGATTCAGTTGAAAACTGTTTTCTAAAACTAGACTGAAACTTATAATTTAATTTCCTATCAGTCAAGTAAGATTCTATTTGATCATAAACAACACGTTCAAAGACCTTTGATAAAATACAAAGTATAGAGACTGGGTGGTAATTACTTACATCAATTTATCATTTTTCTTGAAAAGGGCGATGATTCGGGCAGATTTCAAATCGTCAGGAACAATTCCTTGTATCAACGACAAGTTTATAATGTGGGAAAGAGGACAAGCAATAATTGAAGCACCATGCCTAACAAATCTAGCGGGAATGTCATCTAGCCCAGTTGATTTATTCACACTAAGCTTATTCAAATAATCTAAAATTTAATTTTCAGACAGAATTGTGAATGAAACATTGTTTGAAGTTACACCCTTTTAAGAGTAAAAATCAAAAACAAAATTTCTGTCAAATATATTACCACATATTGGCAGTTGATCAACCAGTTTTGAAGCAACAGTTGTATGTATAAAACATTAATTTTTTCAGACACTGTTTTCTTATCAAAACAGATTTCATTGTTATCATCAATTTTCAGGCCAATATTAGAACTATGTGAAGAACTATTTTTCTTTGATGGTAGTCCAAGGTCCTTAAGGGCAGCCCAGAGTGACTTAGAATTACCCTTGTTTTCTTCAATTATATCTCTAAATGATTTTTCGCACTATGTATCTTGTACGGAACTTTGTTTCTAAGTTGTTTGAATTTCAATAAATTTTCATCAGATTTTTTTAGCACTTGCTTTCCTTTTTTTGTTTGTCGATACTTTTTAGAGCATTCTAATTAAGCATCTTACTGCAGGACTCTTTTACAATGACTAATGACATCACATCTAATGATCTTGTCTATCTCCATCTCTTTTCCACACCATGCAGCTCTAGTCTGTTTTGCTGAACATCAGACACATTAATGTCTCCTTTATGTGTTCTTTCTGTATTTCTACAATACTGATGTCAGGATTACTGTTTTCAGTCAGTTTTTTTTAAACAGCAGTTTTTTGCTTAGTACATCTGTGTCTGTGTTACCTTCTCCAGGCATGTGCTTAAAGTCTGTTTTTCTTACTTTCCATTCTTGCCTTTTCAGTATCAGAAGAATGAAGAAAATGTTCTCTGGTCATCTGAAATCAGGCATACATTTTGAACTATCAACATCTGTGTCGAACACAAGAGCTATTACCTTCAATATTACGGACAATGTCTTTGCCTAATATGAATATTTAACGTTGTAGTACATGGTTGCTATGGTATAAAGGTTAAACAAACTGAATTAGCTGGTTAAATTCTGAAGGGAGGTGATACCCTGAGAGCAAAAATTGCAATACAAAATGAGAAAATTGCAGACTCGGTTTTATTGAGTCTGTTCATGAACTGAAATTTAAAGTGCAACACTGCTCACGCCCCCTTACACCGGCTTAAGCAGTATTCAATTTTCAGAAGAAGTACTGAAATTCATGATATCGAAGGATCAGAAGGTATAACAACACTGAGAATGAAGTACGGGGCGACGTTTTAAGTTATGCTTATGATGTGAATTGTTCAATCTGATTTCACATTGTGTATAATCATGTTTTATTACTTTTTATATACAAAAATACTAGTAATGGTAACAGTTGTTGTAGGGGTCCGTAACCTTTTTTACAACATGGGGTATATATATATGTCAGTATTAGTTTGATATATTGCAGAAAATGCTTTTCACTGTTATTTTAGCATCCAGTGCCAGATGCTAATAGCCTTTTGTTGAAAATACTAATTCGATTCCGGGTTATGTATTATTTTTTATATTTGTTGTTTAATTCATAACTACAGTTCAAATGTAATATAGTGAACAAAAATATTTTTAAAAGCATATATGTATCTTATTTTAATAACTAAAATGACAAATCATGCTTTATTTAAGAATAAATTGAAAATAAGTACACAAGCGCCAAAGTGTGAAGGCTGCATTGATTTTGCTCTGAAGTTTTGCACAGTTTTAAGAGGGAATTACTTCATAAAACTTTACGAAACTTGACACAATTGTGCATGAAGGAAGTGTAAATAGATTGGTGAACTTTTTAGGTGATTCTGTTGTGTGATTTGACAGAAGAAAGTAATATTAATAAATCAATTTTGTGCAATACTGGATTGTTTAAATTCAAATGTGTGTGTCCCAGGCTTCGAGATATACAGGTGAACGCAAGAACAGGATTAGCACAGTACAGTACACCAGGTGTGATCTTTCCTTTATTGGGCAATTATCGCCCATTTTAAAACCCAGCAAGCTAGTAATCTCAAGATTAAAACAGTTAGGGTTGTTAGACTTTGGGCAATTTGGCTTAGCTATATTCAGAGGCTCTAAAGGGGGTGACTCAAAATCGAAACGTATTTGGGATGTAAATAAAGGCGTTCATTTAAACAAATTAAGGGAAATACCTCAGTCAGTTCCAATTATTTCTGAAAACCGTCAAACGGAAAGCAAAGTTTCATCTGATGGCGTAAATTTCAGTCACTTGAAAGAATTCCCCCAGATAATTCCCATTGTTTCAATACCTCACCGTAACACGGGTAAATTGTCAACAGTGTCCTTTTCCAATGAGACAAAGAATCGTGTACATATCAAGCGCAAAACTCCGACGCCAGTCAAAATTCAGACGTTTGTAAAAGTATGCAGTATAAACCCTAGATCAGTCAAAAACAAGGCACCTTCTATTTTTGACTTTATCGTTTCTAATGACTTTGATGTGGTAGCCATCACAGAAACCTGGCTCGGTAGTTCGGTTGACAAATCGTGCTTAAGCGAACTGGTTCCTACTCATTACAAAATTGAACATGCCCCTCGCTGCAATGGCAGCCGTGGCGGCGGGGTAGCAGTCATATATAAGGCTTCAATAGGACTTCGCCTCCATACATCAACAATAGATAATGAATTCTCAACATTTGAGTACATAGACTGCACTTTAAGTATTCGAGATTTCACTCTGCAACTAATAGTTGTTTACAGACCATCACCATCAGATAGAAATGGTCTAAAATCTAGGGATTTTCTTGAGAATGAGTGGCCACTTTTCCTATCTAAATTTGCGACCACCGACAGACCGGTCATCATTGTAGGGGACTTAAACATCCATCTTGATATTCCAGGTGACAGAAAAACAGCTAACTTTGTTAGTACACTAGAATCATTTGGACCGCAACAGCATGTGAATGTAGCCACTCACGTTGGCGGACATACCCTTGATGTTGTTGTTCTTAGAGAAGGTGATAACTGTGTGTCAAATGTTGAAGTCACCGACACAGGACTATCTGACAGTAGTGGTAAAATTTCACGTGATCATTTTTTCTTTAACGTTCGATGCAAAGGCGGCAAAACCTCCTACAGTGAGAAAAACTGTTTCATTTCGGAAACTTAGGGCAATTAATGTCGAACTATTTAAAAGAGATCTCCTCAACTCAGAATCCATCAAAGCGAGTACGCAAATGACAGATATTGATGAGCTGGTTAACACATATACACAAGCACTGGCGGCACTTGCCAATAAACATGCACCATTGTGTAAAAAACCCATAACCCTCGGACCATCTTGTCCATGGTACACCCAGGAACTGCACGATGCTAAACATGTAAGGCGCAAGTTGGAACGAAACTGGAAAAATTCCAGACTCACAGTGGACCATCAGCTGTACAGGGAACAGTGCGCCAAAGTGAACAAACTGCTTGCAAAGTCAAAGGTCGATTTCTACTCAAAGAAAGTAGAATCATACCAGAGAGACTCAACGAGTCTTTTCAAAGTCGCTAAGCATATACTGGGTGCTACTAGCGTCATCACATTGCCTGAAACATCATCTTCGAAGAAACTTGCACAACACTTCTGCGACTTTTTCATTGACAAAGTAGACAGAATACGGGCAGATATTGACTCAGGCTGTGTATCCAATGGTACTCAAGTTACTACTGAAATGCAGCGTTCAACGATCTCTTTAGATAATTTTGATTCAGCTACATCAGAAGAAGTAGTAGAAATAATTAAGGCATCCCCCTGCAAGTCAGGTGAACTGGACCCAATACCTACATGGCTGTTAAAGTCATGCCTTAATGAACTACTACCGATTTTGACAAAAATTGTAAACTCCTCTTTAGACACTGCCTACGTTCCAAAAGATTTCAAGATGTCACATGTCAGGCCCCTTCTAAAGAAACCGGGTCTTGATTCAAATGAACTCAAGAACTATAGGCCTGTGTCGAATTTGCCATCTGTCTCCAAGGTGTTAGAAAAAGTGGTTGACAAACGCATTGAGTCCCACTTGACCTCAAACAATCTACATGAGCATAATAAATTGCATACCGAAGGCACCATTCAACAGAGACTGTTTTTCTGAAAGTTAAGAATGACATCCTTCAATCCCTGGATAATAACGAAATTACAATACTGGTGATGCTGGATTTATCGGCTGCATTTGACACCATCGATCACGAAGCGTTGCTAAAACGTCTGAAAACAGACTTCGAAATCATTGGAAACCCCTTGAGTGGATGACCTCCTATATGAAAGACCGCTACCAAACAGTCTCAATAGATGGAGAATTGTCCACTCCAGTTAACAAGAAATTTAGCGTGCCACAGGGATCGGTCCTAGGACCGAAACATTACACCATGTACACAAAACCTGTCGGCTCAATCTACAGAAACCACGGACTTGACTACCATTTTTATGCCGATGACTCGCAGTTATACATGTCATTTAAGCCAAAGGCCATTCCCTGTCAACAAGTAGCCTTAACACGAGTTGAGGACTGTCTGAAAAGTATTGTCTCTTGGATGAACCAGAACATGCTGAAGTTCAATACCGAAAACACTGAGGTCATCCTGTTCTGCACAAAAAAACACAGAAGTACCTGAAGACATTCATGTACAAGTAGGACCCTCTAAAATCAAACCATCGCTGTGTGTGAAGAATCTTGGTGCAAGACTTGATTCACAAATGCATATGACACCGCACGTGAATTCCGTGTGTAGATCTAGTTACGCACAGCTCCGGAAAATAGGCCATATAAGACCTTTCACCTGATGCTACCAAGACTTTGGTAAACTGCCTGGTTAAAACTTGACTACTGCAACTCATTGCTGCATGGAATTTCAACAAGCATGCTGCAGAAACTTCAAAGGGTGCAAAACACAGCAGCCCGTATCATAACCAAGACTTCTCGATATAATCACATCACTCCGGTTTTGAAGGAACTTCACTGGCTTCCGGTTCAACATCGGATCGAATTCAAAATTTTGACTCTTACGTACAAAGCCATGCACAATGAATTCCCCAAGTACATTGTCGACATGCTTGACGTGTACAGGCCTCGCAATGAGTTAAGGTCAGCAAGTAGTTCAGTGTCGTTGGTTGTACCAAGAAGTCGTATGGTAAAATACGGGGACAGGAGTTTCATGCATGCAGCTCCAAAACTTTGGAATGCTCTGCCGTCAGGCATCAGAGACGCCAGCTCACTTGCATCCTTTAACAAATGTCTGAAAACGCATTTCTTCAACCTATTTTACTAGGACATTGCAAGGACAGGAAAATGTAGGTAATAACTATTAATCATGACGACTGCTGCCTTAGCCACGGAGTGTCGATCCTGCCATTCTCTTGTGACTGTCGGGACCTTTTCAAATCTCTCTCCTTTCGGACATTTCCTGCTTGTAAAATATTGGTTGAGGAGTGTCCTGTCAGTTGTTTTAGTTACACACTGTTTGTGGGCGCTTGATGTGGCTCGTGTTGTGCGGGTGGTGGATCTTGATGGTAGGGATAGTCCCTGATCTCTTTGAAACCGCCCGGTTTGCGGCTCGGGCGACATTGTGTGCCTCACTTCAGTGTCGGTTGGACTGTACTCCTTCGCCAGTTTTGCATGCTGGGTGTATAATTATATTGGTGGGTTGTTTGTAATGTTTGTATTGCAGTGTGTAGTTTATATGCATTAGCTACAAAATTGTCCTATTATGTTAACCCATTGTCCTACATAAGTAAGAATATATCTTATGTATAGTGTTGTATGCCAATCCAGGTGATTCTGGCGTACCGACACTGACCATATATATTATGTTTCATTACAGTTTCAGTGATAATGTTTTGAGTGGACTGACAGAATATAGTCACAGCATTCGTCTATTTCCTATGATTTATGGACATGAAACGTACAGAAAAGGATGATTTTGATTTTATTTTTGTTCTATGATTCTTAAATTAATTCCATTTTTAATATTTTTATCGATATCTCTATCTTAAATTTCATTTGTTTTAAATATTATGTAAGCATTATATATACCCAGTTTTGTACATACAAATTATTTATGTGAAGCGCTTTTGAACGCACATATCCTGTGTGAAAAGAGCGCTATATAAATGTGGTATAATAATAATAATAATAATAGCAGGTAGATATATTTTAGGTTACGGACTCTACATTTAAGATACAATGAAATGAAGAACATTTACACCTACCTTGGACATCACTGAAACTTGCTTCCTTCCTGATTTCCATTCCACGCTGTTTCTCATTTGATCAGAATTATTTTGATTTGATAAATACTGCATATCAAACAAATCAATGGTCATTAATGTCAACAATTATTTTTTCAGTTCACTGTGCTCCGCTTCTGATGCGGTAGTACACAACACCATCCATATCTTTGACAGTTTTAACAGTTACAGACTTATACTATATTGCATCATAAAAGATTGAAGTTAAATGAGGGTATAAGAAAAGAAACTCACTAACAACAACAACCAACATTGGTAACAAAATAATAATCTATTTTTTTTTGTAGTGTACGTAACTTTTGTGACCTCAAAAATGTATTTTAAAATCAAGAGACCTCTAAGATATTTTGGATATATAACCTATACCTGGAAAGGTACAAAGCTGGAAAAGATTATCTGTCTATGATCATTACGCACAGTGAGGACACTTAAGATATGAGTGCATGGTTACGGACACTACAGGGTTTTTTATGTGAAAGTTTGTAGTTAACCCACTCAAACCCAAGAATGTAAAATGTTTGAACAATAACTTTGGTTTAGTAGAATATTTTTAGTTGGAAAAACATATTATCTCAAAAATGGTGTATCATGTACAGTGAAACCCCTCTAAACCGGAATTCTAGTAGTGAAGAATTTAGATACTTTTAGGCAGGTGGCTGCTTCTTACAGGGTGAAAGTCATGCAGAAAGCTAGGAGCTTTCTGCATGACTTTCACCCTGCATGAAGCTGCCACCTGTCCCCAAGACCGATATTTATACCAAATTTAACGTCCGGTTTAGAGGGGTTTTACTGTACGTTGATAGCAATAGCTATGTTTTAGTAAAATATTTATCGTTGGAAAATATCTTCAATCAATACTAAAATGTGCTTGATTTATGTTACAAATACTAAAAATAACATAAACAGGATACTCCGTGAGTGCACTTTATATAAGAACAGTTTATATGTAGTAAAGATAGTACCGTAAGATACATGCACGATTTCTGTTTTCTTTATGAATGAAATTGAAAAACAATACTATTGCGTATCTGATTGATTGCCGTCAAAAACGAGTGTGATTGTGTAAACAAGTGAAATTACAAACTCGGTACAATAGGGGCATATTTCCATACAAGTGTGATTTAACTATAAACCTGCGATTCGTTATTCGTTTTGTTGGATATATATAACGAATTGGATTTAACAGGTCAGTTACTTACAGAGTACATATAGCTTTCATAAAAAGTAGGGATGGAGAATCGGACCAAAATCATAATCGATTATCGAATTGAATCGAACATTTATTATCGATTAAAAATCGAAAATTAATCGAAAATACTTTCAGAGATTCTGTGCATGTAAAACTTGATGTAACAAGCTAATACCTAACTAAGCTTTTGTGTCAACCAAACAGTATGCTGTGACCATTTATTAGAATCATCTCGAAGAGACGATTTTAATGAATGGTCACATAATACAGCTTGGTAGAGGCTTATTATAAAGGTAAAATACTCCATACAGTTATATTCCCATTAAAACGCTCATGAAAATTACTGATGCTGCTGTACAGATTATACAGTCAGTAATCGATTATGACAAAATTACTATCGATAGTAAATCGAAAATACTTTTTCGATCAATCATCGATTATAATCGATTATCGGAACAACACTAATAAAAAGTACACATTTTGAAGGGTGTGAAAAAGGGCATTTATGCTTTAAAATTCTCATATACTCATTTTGAAATTGTCACAATTGCCAAACTATCTGTATATTAAGCAAGAAAGTAGTTCTTGATCTGTACTCACTAAGTTGTAAGTAACAATTCGATTATGAATTTTGAATTACTAAACAAGAGGTGAATATAATATTTAATTGATGCCTGGTTTACAATTTTGATGACATCAAGACATTTCTAAAACTTCATTAGAATGCTTCTTATAAAAATACAAAGAGGTTTGAGCACTTGCATATTTTGATTTGATAAGAGTCTCTCAAAACAATACACATTGTCTGATATATTACATAGTCGTGATAACTTTGGCTTTTCATCATCGAAGAAACTGCATTTTAAAAGATAAGGCTGTTCTGAACCGATAAGTCCAGAGTTGCAGAGCCTGCATATGTTATCAAGGTACGCCGTCCCATCCAACGGCTTGTTATACGCCCACCTAATAAAGGTGGTCGTATATTGTCGTGGCCCTGTCCGTCCGTTCGTTCGTTTGTTCGTTCGTTCGTTCGTCCGTCAACATTTTGTTTGTCCGCTGTTTTCTGGGAAAACTATTTGACAGCTATTAATGAGACTTCACACAAATGTTAAATGCATCAAGATCTGGACCTGAGTTGATTCTGAGGTTCATTTGATATTTCATTTCAGAGTTATGGCCCTTGTCCTTGAAAAATATGCAAATAGTTTGTCCGCTGTTTTCTAGGAAAACTATTTGAGAGATATTAATGAAACTTCACAAAAATGTTTAATGCATCAAGAGCTGAAGCTGAGTCGATCCTGAGGTTCATTTGATTTGTCGTTTCGGACTTATGGCCCTTTTACCAAAAAAATAATGCAAATACATGCAAATAGTTTGTCCGCTGTTTTCTGGGAAAACTATTTGAGAGATATTAATGAAACTTCACACAAATATTTAATGCATCAAGATCTGAAACTGAATTGATTCTGAGGATCATTTGATTTTTTGTTTCAGAGTTATGACCCTTGTCCTCAAAAAATAATGCAAATAGTTTGTCCGCAGTTTTCTGGGAAAACTATTTGACAGATATTAATGAAACTTCACAAAAATGTTTAATGCATCAAGATCTGATACTGGGTTGATTTTGAGGTTTATTTGTTTTTTTCGTTTCGGAGTTATTGCCCTTTTACTTAAAAAGAAATGCAAATATATGCAAATAGTTTGTCTGCTGTTTTCTGGCAAAACTGTTTGACAGATATTAATGAAACTTCATACATATGTTTAATGCATCAATACCTGAAGCTAAGTCGATTCTGAGGATCATTTGATTTGTTGTTTCGGAGTTATGGCCCTTGCACTTAAAAAAAATATGCAAATCTATGCAAATATGAGGATGGCCGTAACTTTTTCATTTGAATTGATATTTACTTCAATATTTTTATATGGTTAAACCTTAATGTGAATTTTCACATATATTGCGGGGGTTTTGATGTCATTTTATTCTAAAGTTATGGTCATTGAAGTTCGTGTGTTCGTTGCTTTGTTAGTCGGTCAACTTTTAGTTTGTCTGTTGTTTTCTGGGAAAACTATTAAAATGATATAAATGAAACTTAATACAAATGTTTTAAGCAACAAAAGTTTTGAAGCTGAATTTATTTTGAGGTTCATTCAGTTTGTCTTTACAGAGTTATGGCCGTTGCACTTTACAAAAATCTGCAAAAATGAGGATTAGCTGTAACTTTTTTATTTAATAAGATGTTCACTTCATTTTTTTAAAAAAATAGTATCACCTTAATATGGAAATCAAGATCTGAAGCAGAGATTAGAAAATGTCAACCTTTATAAGGCATGTTGAATCAGAGAAAGTTTGCAAGTGGGCATATTATGTACCGTATGCGGTACTCTTGTCTCAAATGGTAGGCTATGATTGCAAGTTCTAAATTTAAATAACGTTAAGTAGTGTTCCTTCGGAAGGATTTCAAAATAATCTTCAAATTCAAATGGCTTCTTAAATGACGCATATATTTTACCCTTATTTCATATCTGTAATTGATTATTCTAATACTGCTTGTACTGATCTTGCAGTATTTTCTTAACCATTTTATGAGTACTCTTGTTAACAAGCTGTTGTTGGTACATCCATATATCGGGTCTACCTATAGTTTATAATATCTCTCTCACTTACGATACCCATTTAAAAGTGCTTCCTGGCTGATTTGCCATGTATTTATATATCTTAAAAGAGAGCTTAATTTAATCTCCTAGTACAAGACGAGACCAGAAAGTAATCATTTTTGCATATACAGTAATAGATAAAGGATATTGGCCAATTTCACCGCACAACATATACTTTGGAGAGCTTTTACGTGCAAATGAAATGCGCCTAAGGAAAACATTTTCGACTTTTCCAGCATATCTAAGTTTTCATAACCGAACATTTCTGACCCGTATGTCAGTATTGGTTCGGCAGTGTGTTCAAATAACTTTATTGTTAAGTCCGGCATCGTTAATTTTCGTGAAAAGGAGATGAAGAGCTTTGTTTGCTTGTTGGCTAATGTGCAGTCGGGCTTTATGGAAAGGTACTGATGCTGAGAATGTTAATCCAAGATAGTGGTACCTATCCGTTACTTCAAGGGAAACGTTTCCAAGAGTAAAGCGAAAACGTGCAGCATTTCTTGCACGAAAAACGATAACTTTTGTTTTACCTGCATTGACGGTTAGTTTCCATCGCTCACAATAATTATGAAAATGGTCTAAACAGTTTTGAAAATCAATAAACATTATTTGAAACGATTTAGCTGTCTTCCGCGTAAAGCAGAATCAGAAATCAGAATCGTCGCTGAGTACATCATCTATCTCTATACCGACGGCACCGTTTGCCTCTAGATATGCCTGGAGATCATAAAAATACATGGAAAAGATTATCGGACTGAGATTTTTGCCCTGTCTTACACCAATTTCGGATGTGAAAAATTCAGATATATATCCTTTGTGCTTCACACACGACTTTCTGTTTTGTAACAAATCAAATTACTCTGAAAGGTTTGCCATCTATCAGATTTTCAGTCAATTTACATCATTAGCCGTAGCGCCAGATTTTATCGAAGCACTGGCTGAAGTCGAAGAAAGCAACGAAAAGCTTTTGCTTTCGTTTTTTTATTATTTCTATTAAAGCATGCAAAGTAGATATATGATCTGATCAGGAGTATGATTATCTAAAACCGAATTGGTTCGATTTGAGCAATTCTGTATCTTCTATGTACATTGTTAATCTAAGGTTTAAGACCGCAGCGAACAATTTTCCTTAGCGTGATAGAATTGTTACAGGCCTGTAAGACCCTGGGTCGAGTGAATTGCCCTTACTTTTAAAGATAGGAATTATGTACCCTACGAGCCATTTTTTTGTGAATCTCGCCTCTATCTAGTACATGTATCAAATTGAACACCTATATTATATACAGGCAATAGTATATTTTAATACTTTTAATGTATTCATTTAAAATATTATCCTGGTTAGGTGCGGTATCGCTGCTCATCATTTCAATTCACTAATTCCACCTTTTGGAAAGTTCACAAAGTCTGTTTGGCTAATTTTCAAAATTTTCATCTAAGCTTGAAAACAATGTCGACAATCTTGTTACATATCGGAAGCGGTAACCCAGCAGTCCATACTGCCTGTGTGTTAACACCGTATTACAATTATCACTTCTACAAATCATACTGCTTGTTTGTTAACACCGTATTACAATTATCATTTCTACAATTCATACTACGTGTTTGCTAACATTTTACTTCATGAATATAAATGCAAGAAATAATGACACGACGAGTATTTATTGACCCGACTTTTCATAATTGCATATGAAAACAGAAACATACGTAGCATAGCAGACCCTGGTCAGATGGTCACTTTAGTCGCGCATAACCTGGGTCTACTCTGTTAACTGTATGAGGTAAAGTGTTCATCCATTTGAGTCATATCATGTTTGGAGCGTCTTGACTAGCATTTGCAAACAGCTTGGGTCCAGAAGAGTCGCCAAGTACCTCAGTATCTCATCAGCCTCCGACATGTTTGCCACTCGGTGAATAGAATAGTCTCTTAAAAAATACCTCAATTCGATAAAGTTATAAAATGATTGAAATGAAAGCTTCAACTTACACCATATTTGATAGAATGTGAAGGGATAACTATTTCGCTGACACACAAACACACACACTCCCTTTTAAGAGATACAGAAAATACATACCTCTAGACTGGAATTTCAATTTAGTATTAATTGCGATCTGTATGACAGGAGACGTCCCCCAAAGGAGCTTTATACATGCCTTCACTCTGCATCAAACAGACAACTGCCTTAAACATGTAATTTCTTCTTTATTAGAATTCGGATTTATAAAGGTGTATACTGTAATTGTGAAGATAGCAGAACAGACCTAGACCAGGAGAATAAACCAGGATATGTATGTACATTGTTTAAATATGTCCCTTTTAGGGACACTATCCATATAAGGGCCCATCCCTTAATTAGTTTAAAACATATATATGTGTACGTGCCTCATTTTTATGGCGTTCGGAACGCCATATACTAGTCGGTCTCTTTAAGTCTGTAAAATGTTCATGTATTTGTTTACTCTTCATGTATTTAATAATAATTCGCTGTGTGAGATAATTACTACTAATCTACACAAAGATAAACTTTTTAAAAGTCTTGAATTTTAATAAACTCCAAGTACGTCGATGCTCCAGAGTGGGCCCTGCACTTTAATCGGAAGAAGAAGAAGAAGAAGACGCGAACGAATATTTTTACCGTAGTTTTCGCAACACCTTGGCGTTCTAAAGCAGAAGGAATATAGCCGAGGTTTCCGATTGCATTTTTATACACATTCGTAACTGATTAGCATATAGACCTACATCTTCAGCCAATCAAACTGCCTTTTGCATCGTTTTCGGTCATTTCCGTTTGACCCGTACTCAAAAAATAAATCAACCAATGAAATTCGGAATTCCCATATACACATTTATCACGCATCGAACAGCGTGTTTTGACTATGGCACCCAACCTCAATACAAGTCTAAGTCTTACAAGAAGTAAAACCGTAAAAACACGGGGTCCTATCGGCTTATCAAAGTAAGTATTATCAATAGAAGTTTTTCAACTCATATTCAATCAAATTATATTCCAGTGTCAATAACAACTGTGAAAATAAGAGTCTCTTCTATGTATCGTGTAACCGCCGAGTCGCCGACAAGTTGTCGTTTGCCCAAGACGTTTGTGTCGTGTAAAAGCGAAAGTAGGTAGCAATTTGTTGAAATGTCTTTCCCAGCTTACAACTCTACTTCTGACTGTAGTTCTGAATTTGAGTTTCATCAGGTTCCAAACAACTACCGTAATTGTATGTACATGTATGGATCTACTTAGTAATTAAAAATAAAAACAGTCTACCTTCAAATTTGTAAGCAGACTACATTTATTCAAAATAAACGAGTGCTGAACATGGAAAAATAAATGTTATGTGTAAGAATTAGTTGAACAAAAAATGTAGGATTATAGGTAGCCTTTGTATCATTTTGATGTTGTGCTTCAGTTTTTTGCATCAGCTTTGGACATGAAAGCATTAATGGACCCCTTACTTCATGAATATTCATATAAGAAATAATGGCATCATGAATATAATTAAGATATTCTTTTGCCATAGTAGAAACTAGAAGCATGTCTATATATAAACAGTAGATCATGAGATGGCTCCTTTTGTTTCAGTCTGTCATATTTTTATGCCCCCAATCAAGGGGGGGGGTGACTTTGTTGGTTTGTTGGCTTGTCTCAAACTTTAATGTTGGCAATAACTTTGTAGCCATTGCACATACATACTTCAAACCTGGCATGTCTATGCAACTTACAGAGGCGTATTTTTTTTTTTTTTTTTTTTTTTTTTTGGGGGGGGGGGGCTTATTAAAATCAAGGTTATATTACAGTTGAATGTCACATTACGGGTCAAATTTATATTTGTCACAATCAGGGGTATAGTGTTTCACAAAATGTGTTGTTATTAATACTGTTATCAATTCCAAGACGTTATTGTTATTAACGTGTACATCAATTCCCCCCCCCCCCACTTACACTATAACATCCATATCAAACCCGAACGCCATTATGGCCATTCAGGCCTTTGATTTATCCTTCTCCCTGTAACTGCGACCGACTCGCATTTGCAAACAGCTTGGTTCCAGATGAGACGATGAGTTACTCGGTGTTTCATCAGGTTTCAAGCTATTTCCATTCGGTCAATGTTTTATTGTTCGAACCGGAAGAAGTAAACATTTCCCAGATCCATATTTAAGCTACATTCTGTTGTACAGCGGACTGTCATTTACATGTTTAAGCTTTATACCCCCATTCCACTGGGCGGCGCTTCCACTGCGCTCATGGCGATCATGGCGCTTCTCCAAAATCTTCCAAATCACAGCAGAAGCGCCGTCATGTGCCTAATTTTGGGACTTGGGGGCGTTTCTAGTACGCTTATAGTACGCTTCAATAACGACCTCGCTGCACTGTTTACGATCCTATCGAGATGTTGCTGCGCTTCTACGGCGCTTGATGACTCTCCAAGACGCTTCTATACGCTTCCACTACGACACGAGATTTCAGACTACGCTTCGTCTAAGCTTACTACGTTGCTGTTACGACCTTGCTTCGACCAAAGCGCAGGAGCTACGCTTCTGTTGCGCTTTTTGAACGTTTCTATATAAAATAGGTGATTGAATTGCTTTCGAAGCAGTTGAACATCATCCATCGAAGAAAATGGATCAGCTTGTTTTGAAGACCCAGATCAAGAAAAAAACAGTGTTGGGCCTGATCTAGTGTTCAATATCCATCTAAGAAAGAATGATCTTATGAATATTTATTAGCTGCATTTTTAAATTTAAACTTTTTAAAAGAAATATGTTTGCTTTGACATATCTATATCATGTTATAAGCAAACAGAGCAGACCCTAATCTGACGGCTCCAATAGGAGCTGTCAGATCTGGGCCTACTCTGTTTGCAAATGTGTCACAAAGCATTTTTATGCGGACAAATATCTCGGCGCTTTTGTTGCGAAGCGACTGCGATTGCGCTGCGTTACTCACGCTCCGGCTACGATACTGTTGCGTCCATGATTTTCTTACTACGCTTTTGCGGCGATTCGAGTCAACGGCGATGCCACTACCATTGTTTTGAGCAAGGTCAAAACAATCGCCGTGAAGTTGCGATCAAGAAGTTTCTGTTACGCTTCAACTACGATCAGGGCGTTTCTACTCCGCTGTTGCCGCTCCTGCTATGATTCGCGGCGTTTTTAACAAAATTTCGAAGCGTAGCGGAATCGCCGCTCAGTGGAATGGGGTATTTCTGTGCAAATTAAATGTAAAATAACTGAGATTATGTAAAAACAGATTTTGATTAGCGTTGCGACTACAGATTCAAGTTTGAAAATCCCGAAATGTCTTGGTACTGACATTATGCGGACAAATCTGAGCAAATGTTGGCACCAATATGTGTTGTTGTGGATACCGTTGACAAACGCTTTCAGAATGATGAATTGTTCTGACACATTATTTTACTTTCAGAATGATGAATTGTTCTGACACATTATTTTACTTTCAGAATGATGAATTGTTCTGACACATTATTTTACTTTCAGAATGATGAATTGTTCTGACACATTATTTTACTTTCAGAATGATGAATTGTTCTGACACATTATTTTACTTTCAGAATGATGAATTGTTCTGACACATTATTTTACTTTCTGTCTGGTTCAGTGAATAATTATATAATATAAAATTATATAATGGTTGGTTATAAGAGATTTTAACATAATGGATATACTTAATTTGGATAAACACTAAAAGTTTAGATAAGGTGTCTAACTTAAAAAATATTTTCAACATGATTGTGTTCCTTTTGTTATGTGGTGTGGCCACTCTTTAGAATAGTTTCTTCGAGATGATTCGAAAGTGTGTTCACAACACAGGGTTTCAAGTGAGGATCCAGGATTTCAGATTAGGTGGTGGTAGATTTCTACAAGTTGTTATTATAAATACACAAATATCATCTAACTGCGAACAGTAAAATATAAAAGAAATCAGATAAAATCATTGTTTTATGGATTTTTATTTGAGTTTGTTTGGGCAATTTGAGGGGGTGGGGGCGTACGCCGGCTCCAATCCTCTAAATCCGCGCCAGGGTTTGATGGAGAAATGGCGTAATCGTATTTCGTTTTGAATACACACCTTCATCATTTGCTCCCCATCATATACATTCTTTGTATATATGTATGATAAGAATCAGTTCTTGCATATAAACAAAAACAGAGTGTAAACGAGACCTAAGTAATATTTTGACTTTGATTAACCCGTTCCCACATAAAGGCGAGCTTTTGTAACTTTGCAAACAGGATATACCCAGCTCAGATGACTCCTAAAGGATCGTGCAGGAACCGTCTCATGTGTGTCTTCTCTGATTACAATGACGTTAATAGGCGTTACGATGAAGAAAAAGGGTTAACCCTTTTCTTAGTGAATATGTATGCATAAATTGATCACTACATCAGTATTAATTAACTTAATGTTAAGAAGTTAAAAATTTAAAAGGGAATGTTAGCTTAAACATAATTTGTATCAGACCTGTATAACTGTATAAGCAAAGAGAGCAGATCCTAATCAGACGGCTCCTGCGGGAACTGTCTCATACGGGTCTCCTGCCTGCGGGAACTTCTCATCCGGGTCTACTAGGTTAGTAAATGTGATAAAAGGCGTTACTATGAGGGAAAGGGTTGAACAATGAACAGCATATCAAAAGAAATTAAAATTCATTACTAGTGTACACATACTTAAGTACGTACCATCGTTGCAAAACTGATTTAAAACTTACTTAATGCCGCGTTTGATTAAAGCAGTCTGATTTTGGTCTACTCTGTTTGCGAAGCCGTAAACTGGCGTTTATATGAGGGAAAACATTCTGAATTAAACCCAAAAGAATTATGTCGGGAACACACCTCCGCCAATGTATTCAGTAAATGTGTTTTATTTCATTCAGCAAAACAATCATTTCAGCTTTAAACTCGACAATACGTTTTGCACAAGCTCATGTGTATATACGATTTAGATATTTGTTATGTTATACTGCATTAAGATCCTCTTGGGGAAACAATTTCCAGTAGTGCTAGTTTTGCAATACAGAAAGGCTATATCAACTGGAATTGTAAAGAAAGAAATTTACGTTTTTCTAGACAAATAGTTGCTTAATGCAGACTGAACGCAGTGCAAAAGACCTGGTTTTGGAAGTTTCTGTGCGAGGTTTACCCTGTATTAATTCAGCCATCGCCTGCATTAAACATCAGCATTGATACTAAGTGGAATATCTGGTTTAAATAGATTTTACAGTATTGTGCTTTTTGCAGTGCATATTCCAGTCGGAGTCTGAATATGAATATGTTTAATACATTAATGTCATCTTGTGAAAACAATTTCAAACAGCGCGAGTTTTGCGATGATTTCCAGTCTGAGCCGAATAATTCGGTTTCCCAGCATGATCAAAATTGTTTAAAGCTCTGACAGGTTTTGAAAATATTTTTTTTGTCAAAAAAGTGTATTTGTTTTGCATACAGTAAGGATCCAGCTCGACTAATGTTTCCATGTATGTGAACTTGGGGTTGTATCTAAACTATTCGACATTCATATTTGCTGGCTGTCCAATGATATTTGTTAATTTTCAAGCAGTGAATTCTCTGATCAGCGCTTGCTTAAGTGACGAGACTATGTGTTAGGGTGTGCGCAGTAAACTCTCATAAAGGCTATTTTGCGACATATCTTGCGCACAGAAACCATCGTAAAGGCTATTTTACGACATATCTTGCGCACAGAAACCACCGTAAAGGCTATTTTACGACATATCTTTTGCACAGCAAACTCTCGTAAGACTATTTTTACGATATATCAAGTACACAGTAAACTCGTAAAGGTTATTTTACGACGTATCTTGTGCACAGTAAAATCTCATAAAGGCTATTTTGCATCTTGTGCACAAAATAACCTCGTAAATGCTGTTTTCAAAATATCTTATGGACAGCAAAACCTCGTAAAGGCTTGTGTTCAACTAAAGGTCCTAGATCCTGTGCAAAATCTCACACGGGCTACCTTGGATATATCTTATGCACGAATTCGTGTTAAGCATGTTTTCGACATAGACTACAGTAGTACAACGATCAGATGGCGTTGTTTACAAAACAGTGTGTATGTAAACACAGAAAGTTAACGATAAGTATGGAAAGTACAACTGTGGCATTTATATTAGGATAGGAAGAAGTGGTGGATCCACAAAAGTCAACTGCCTGGATTAACCTATACAACATGTCGCAGTTTAATTTATCGTTAATTTTCTGTGTTTACATACGTACTGTTTTGTAAACAACGCCATCTGATCGTTGTATTGTCGATAAGGTTTGACCTGGCACTGCATGAATATTCCGCCTTTTTCCGTAAGCTGTTTTTATCCTTCCAAACACACACGTGTGACACGCATCACTATCACGATTTTTCATCGACGAAAGTCGGCGGAAATTGATGAGTGCCAGTTCAAACCTTACGGATAATACTACTGTACATGTTCAGCAAAATCTCACGAAGGCTGTTTTCGACATACCTTGTGTACCTTGTAGCCCCCGGTGGAAGTGTCGGCATTGCTGCAGTCCACCCAACTAAGATATTTACTTTGAATGCGACAGTGAATCACGATTTTCTCATGCAGGTTTTGTTTTGCTGACAGAAAGCTGATTCCCCATAAAATGGACTACGCTGAATTTTTCGGCTCACTGCTCGTTGTTTACTTATAAAGTAGTGACCTGTCGTTTTTATTTATAGATTTGTTATTCCCAAACTATTCCATTCTATATAAAAGGTTTTTGCTTAAATTGACGAGCTTAAATTTAAGTTTTTGCTTAAATTTCTCGTGAAGCTCGTGCAGCTGGTTAGACTCGAAGTCCGAATGCCTAGACATTGTAGTAATCAAATTCAATAGTATTAGTTGAAATAGTCGGTGCAATGCTGAGGTCACCCAATACAATAGTGGTATTATCCCAATCTAAAGGTCATCTATAAATAAAAACGACATGTTTGATCTAATGGCTTATACTTGTAAGTGATACTTGTATATTATACAGGCCATACTACCTGTTTATATACAGGTGATACTACTTGTACCTCATACAGGTGATACTACTTGTACCTCATCAGGTGATACTTGTACCTCAAACAGGTCATTCTATTTGTATCTGATACAGGTGATACACTTGTACCTCATATAGGTGATACTACTTGTACCTCATACTTGTTATAATACGTGTACCTCATACAAGTGATACTAATTGTACCTCATACTTGTCATACTACTTGTATCTTATACAAGGTATACGGTGATACTACGTGTACCTCATACGGGTGATACTACCTGCATCTCATACATGTCATACTACTTGTACCTTATAATGTCATACTACTTGTACCTCATACGGAAGCTACTACGCGTACCTCATATGGGTGATATTACTTGTACCTCATACATGCCATACTACTTGTACCTCATACAGGTAATACGGTGATACTACGTGTACCACATATGGGTTATATTACTTGCACCTCATACATGTCATACTACTTGTACCTCATACAGGTAATACGGTGATACTACGTGTACCTCATATAGGTGATATTACTTGCACCTCATACATGTCATACTACTTGTACCTCATACAGGTAATACGGTGATACTACGCGTACCTCATATGGGTGATATTACTTGCACCTCATACATGTCATACTACTTGTACCTCATACAGGTAATACGGTGATACTACGTGTACCACATATGGGTTATATTACTTGCACCTCATACATGTCATACTACTTGTACCTCATACAGGTAATACGGTGATACTACGTGTACCACATATGGGTTATATTACTTGTACCTCATACATGCCATACTACTTGTACCTCATACAGGTAATACGGTGATACTACGTGTACCACATATGGGTTATATTACTTGCACCTCATACATGTCATACTACTTGTACCTCATACAGGTAATACGGTGATACTACGTGTACCACATATGGGTTATATTACTTGCACCTCATACATGTCATACTACTTGTACCTCATACAGGTAATACGGTGATACTACGTGTACCACATATGGGTTATATTACTTGCACCTCATACATGTCATACTACTTGTACCTCATACAGGTAATACGGTGATACTACGTGTACCTCATATAGGTGATATTACTTGACGTACTGTACCTCATACATGTCATACTGCTTGTACCTCATACATGTTATACCACTTGTACGTAAAACATGTCATACTACTTGCACGTCATATAGATCATACTACCTGTACGTCATTTAGGGCATACTACTTGTAAGTCTTACATGTCATAATGCAGGAAGCGACTACAGGAGTTAGAGTGTATAGCATTCGTTTGTATTAAGCTATCACTTGACTTTAAGCATTGGGACCCGTTTTCATAGAACTCCTTAGGAATGGTTTAACCTTAGTACAACTTAAAAAGAACGTCTCTGTCTTAATGTCTAAACACATAATAGATACTAAGGAAAATGAATAACAGTTCAATTATTCTTTAGAAATAAAGCTGAATATAAATCATGGATTTAACATGCCATTCTAACAACATTTATTTAATTGTATAGCTACATATATTAACAGAATCATTATGCTAACGTTGTCCTTAGTTTACACTTTTCCTCTAAGACGCTTTATGAAAATGGACCTAGATCTATATAACTGGGATTATTAACTCCATACGCTTGGTCTCGGGGTTATAGAATGTTTTGCTTGAGTTTTGCTTGAGTCTGAGTTCATTCTCAAGCATTTAATTGGTCAGATTTAAATAAAGAATTTGGCCATTTAGAGAATACACCCCGACTCAAAACGCAGATATTTTATTATATCTGACCTCTAAGAAGTTTTATATCAAGATAATGGTTATCTGTATTATGCTACTTTCAGGCAAACTGATACACTACATGATGAGTGTAACCTTGACAGTTAGTGTGATGTCCTTGACCGCTGTGGGACTGGACCGACATTACGCCATACTCTACCCAGTCACATCCCGACGACACAGGTAACACCACTACACTGATACCTCCTGTCGTCTGTATGTCTCTGTGTGTGTGTGAGTGTGTCTGTCTGTCTGTATGGTGAGTGTGCGTGCATGCGTGCGTGCGTGTGAGTGTGAGAGAGAGAGAGAGTGTGTGTGTGCGTACGTGCGTGCGTACGTGCGTGCGTGCGTGCGTGCGTGCGTGTGTAACACATATAAACACAGATATTTAGATATTGAATATAGCAATGTCTGATACGCCATATCTCTACTCTATCTACTATATTTATGTATTTTTACAGAACTCTGGGGAAAACTGTCGTTGTCATAGCGATATTCTGGATATCATCGTTTATTATCGGCAGCCCTGCGTTTCTAATTGCGAGGACAATTGATGTATATGACTCGGAGGTGTGTTTGAACTTCTGGCGTGAACAATGGCAACACCAGGCAAAATCAGTTGTAATGTTTATCTTATTTTATATCATACCACAAACAATTCTGGCCTTCTGCTATTTTCGTATCGGCCAAAGGTTGTGGTTTTCGATGCGGCTTCATGATAAACCAAACACGACAGCTGAACGGACTCTACGAACACGACGGAGAGTGGTGAAGATGGTCATGGTCATCACTGTGTGTTTTGCTATCTGCTGGTTCCCCGTCCATGTAGTGGAGCTGTACACCGCCTACGGCACAGCGTTCAATAGTGCATTCACCGACATTAAACTTCTTGCTCCGTTGGTGCCCCATTTTTTCATAGCTACAAATCCGATTATATACTGCTTCATGTCGAAGACTTTTCGTAACAACTTTAAAGCGGCCTTTCCTTGTTATAAAGCATTAACACCGGCCATCTCACTTGATGACCGTGATAGTGCAATGCACAGGAGGTGTTCCAACAAAAGAACGATAGGACTTAAACCTGAGAGCGAATGCTCCTGTGAAAAAAGTAACCACGAACTCACAGAAATAGTGTCAGTGGACAAGGCTGTTAATACATCTCCCAAAATAAACACTTTGAAACACAGTGAAGACGCGAATAGTAGCAATGATGGAGCTTTGATAAGTAATGTCTAACACGAATAGTAGCAATGATGGAGCTTTGATAAGTAATTTGTAACCATTACACTACTGCTCAAATTTGGCCCTGGTGCAAATTTTACCCACTTCCGATTTTATCAAACCTTTTGTACATGATTGATCAAGTATTAAATGCGTTGGATCCGATGAGACGCCGTACTCGACATCTTATTAGGATCCACACTGTTTGAAAATACGAGTCCTTGAAAATACGAGTCCTTGAAAATACGATTCCTTGAAAATACGAGTCCTTGAAAATACGAGTCTTGAAAATACGAGTCCTTGAAAATACGATTCCGGTCGGGCGAGTAGTGGGAAAAGGGTTAAATTTCAATTTAATACCACGGCCAAATTGTTCTGCCAGTCAAACCTAGTTTCCTCATACATATGTTTTGTATTGCCACAAGTATGTTTGTATTGCCGTAAGTCTGTTTGTATTGCCACAAGTATGTATTGCCGTAAGTATATTTGTATTGCCGTAAGTCTGTTTGTATTGACATAAGTCTGTTTGTATTATGTTTGTATATTTTCTTATTTTATACACAACAAACGTGCGTGTAACATGCCATTCTTCTACGGCTAGTAGTTAGCTTACAAACCGTTGAACAAGTTGTATCACTACTGAACACATAGCTGCTCTGTGCTCTTGCAACCATAGACGATTGAATAATACTAATACGGGCCAATGCATTCACCCTTTCCCTCTTTAATACTCATATAAGAATTAAAGACTTCATGAATATTCATCAACTGGATTTTTATCATGGCCACTGATAAAAGGAACTGTGGAATCCGATATATGTTATGTCATTAGCACACAGAGAAACCCCTGACAAAGATGCTTCCTTGTGAGGGAAAACAGATTAAGATTGTTTCTGTGTTGGTACTCGTTAGTTTTCAGTCACATTATTATCACGTTTCTGACAGACTATTGTAGCTCTTTAGCTGACTCGTATTGTTGTTTGCAAATACTGTCGTCTGCAAATGATGTCGTCTGCTACAATATTCATTTGTTTAGCTGTCTCCACTTTTCTTTCAAAAGCATAACTACAGCAAACAAAAACAAGAATGGATCCTGTTAATACCCACTTTCCACTGAGCGACGATTCCGCTACGCTTCGAATTTTTTGCAAAAACGCTGCGAATCGTAGCAGCAACGGCAACAGCGCAGTAGAAACGCCCTGATCGTAGTAGAAGCGTAACAGAAGCTTCTTGATCGCCACTTCACGGCGATTGTTTTGACCTTGCTAAAAACAATCGTTGTGGCATCGCTGTGGATTCGAATCGCCGCAAAAGCGTAGTAAGAAATTCATGAATGCAGCAGTATCGTAGCCGCAGCGTGAGCAACGTAGCGCAATCGCAGTCGCATCGCAACAAAAGCCCCGAGATATTTGGCCGCATATAAATGATTTTTCACACATTTGCCAACAGAGTAGACTCAGATCAGACAACTGCTTTTAGAGCCGTCTGATCAGGGTCTGCACTGTTTGCTTATAAAATGGTAGGTATGATTCTACAGTTGTTGTCAAAACAAAAATATTTCTTAAAAAGGTTAAATTATAAACATGCAGCTAATAAATACTCATAAGATCATTATATCTGACATTGATCTTGAATATGGAAAAGGTTAATACTTGCACCACCCTATAGGAAGACTTATCAAAAAGAAGACCTAGATCAGCCCCAATACTGTGTTTTCTTGATCTGGGTCTTCAAACCAATTTGATCCATTTTCTTTGAAGGATGATGGTCAACTGCTTGGAAAGCAGTTTAATCACCTATTTTATATAGAAACGTTCCAAAAGTGCAACAGAGGCGCAACTCCTGCGCTTAAATCGAAGCAAGGTCGTAACAGCAACGTAGTAAGCGTAGACGAAGCGTAGCCTGAAATCCCATGTCGTAGTGGAAGCGTAGTAGAAGCGTCTTGGGAATACCTCAAGCGCCGTAGAAGCGCAGCAACATCTCGACAGCGCAGCGATATTGTTATTGAAGCGTACTGTAAGCGTATTGATACACCCATGACGGCGCTTCTGTGGCAGTGGAACCGCCACCCAGTGCACTTAGGGTGTTAGCAACAACCTTTTATTTTGTTGTTGTTTTGTTGATATTGTTTTTGTTTTGTTGTTTGTGTGTTGCTTTCGTTGTGTTTTATGTTTTATTTCTATTAATTCAGTGGTCGTTTAAGAGGATATCTATTGTTTATATATATAAATAGCTGTTTATTAGTGTTCTTCTATATGTCCTGTTTGGAATAATTAACGAGTCCAGTCCTTTTCCTTTATAAAAACCAACATCCATTAAAAATGTCGGCAGACAGGAAATAGATGAACGACAGACCTAAAAATGGGAGACACAGTGCAACTCATTGTGATTATGCTTCAGACCAAATATCAAATCATTCCAGCATACACAAGCGAAGAAATATTTGATGATTTTTTGTTATTATCAGCAAAATTCATTCAAAGTATCTGCAAACAGGAAGTAGATGAATGAGAGACCTAAAAATAGGAGACACAGGAAAACTCACAATGATTAAGCTTCAGACAAGATATCAAATTAGTCCAGTTTAAACAAGTACAGAAAGTTTTGATGATTGTCATAAAACAATCACCCGAATTCAATCGAAATGTCAGCAAACTGGAAGTACATGAAAGACATGCCTGAAAAGGGGAGACACGGTACACCTCGCTATGATTATGCTTCAAACCTAATATCAAAAGAGTCCAGTTTACAAAAGTGACGAGAGCCTTAACGAAATGTTTCAACCAAATGCAATTAAACTGTCGGCAAATAGGAAGTAGATGATAGACAGACAGAAAAAGTGGAGACACGGTACAACTCACTATGATTATGCTTCAGACCAATTATCAGTTCACTATAGCATACACAAGCCAAGAAATATTTGATGAAACGGACGTACGGTCAAAGGGTAAAACTTAATGTCCCCATCGCTTGATGATGGGGACATAAAACACATACATTGTACATGTAAAAAGTGTCTTGTAAAACTATACTTATATTGCAGAAACATGCGAGATCTCTTGCATTGTTATACATGCAAGGATCAGTCACATTTACTGAAACATGAGAGTTTTAAGGATAAGATGCTAGTTTACCTGGGGTTGTGATTCCACTATAAGTGGTAGTGACCTGAGAAATCCAAATCAAAGTGTTGTCATCTTTCTTTCCTGTTGGGTAGGTGAATGAAGGTCAAAAAGACATCTAAGTAGTATGTGACACTATGCATTCCTAAAATGAATACAAACAATCTAACCCAAGCAGTTGTGGACATATCCAGACAACATTTGCAGACATTCACTTAAATAGAGGTCAATGCCAGGTTAAAGGTCACAGAAACACCAAATTAGTTTTTATCTGATGCTAATGGAGTTCCTTTATATTCGTCATGTTTTGGTGATATGTGAACTGTTCAATGTCGCTGTACCTAAATACCCCAACCCTTCCAATTCAGCGCCGCAGTAAGATCCAGTCCAGCCAATGCAATACTTCTCAGTAAGGCGGGTTTTGACGCTATGTCTTATCTTATTATTGAGTAAGTAAACTAAACGTTTGCATTCCTATTGTCATGTTATTCATCAGTGTTTACCTTAAGATACAAAATGCACGTGCTCGAGTCCAGTCCTGTTAGATATGTGTTGGTGTCCAGTCCTCCTTTCTCGGATATCCCCACAGCAGTTGTGATAGGTGCTGAATAAAAAGCTGCATTAAAGCAACGAATGGAAGCACTTTTCAGAAAAATGAGAAATACTATTGTCTGTATCCCTAAGAGAAAATAACGTTTCAGCAAATAGTGTAGAATAGTTGGTTTTAAGAAGTGACAAACATTTTGTTGAAAACGTATTATCATAGGTACATGTATGCATGATTACAAGTCATCAAATGCTGTATATCCGCCCCATGAAATTCATCACGGCAAGGAAGGCAGAAAGATTGTAATATGCAGTACAATAGGTATAATATCACGTATCACCATCAAGCAAACATTTCGTGTATTTGATATATTTCCTTGACACCCAAATCGTCGTATACTGTGGCTTATACGTGGTGCTGTTTCTCATATTTGACACCACATAATTACTACAAATCAAATACCGTATCCTCTCTAAATAACGCCACTACTCTAGGAAACGCCTCTTACTTCTGGCGTGTGTGCTGGGGTGTAACGATAAATTAAAATAACTAAAACTCTATATTATAAAGATCGGAAAAGTTGGCTACTAGTAGCTGGCTACTAGTAACTGGCTACTTGTAGTAGGAAAACTTGGCTAATAGTAACTGGCTACTAGTAGTAGGAAAGGTTAATTACGAGTAACTGGCTACTAGTAGTAGGAAACAAGTAGCTGGGTAGATCTAGTCATATTCAAGCCAACTCAAACGTATTTGGAATTTCTACAAGAGGAGAGTGTCTGCTTTCTAAATATACCGTTGTTACTTTGCTAACTAGCTACTCATACCTTTAAAATGCCGATGTGATATTTTGAGCACAATCTGCTGAAACGAAACAAGTACATGTAGCTAGGTAGTTTTATTCAAGCAAACGACAATGTATGTAGAATTTCGACAAGAGGAAAGTGTTTTCTTTCCAAAAATACCGTAGTTACCTTAATTACTTCATGTAGTTAGTCAGCCACTCATACCCTTTGAATGTCGGTATGATTTTCTCAGCACTATATTCTGAAACGAAACAAGGAGCTGGGTAGTTATATTCAAGCAAACTCAAATGTATATAGAATTTCTACAAGAGGAGAATGTCTGCTGTCTAAAGATACCGTAGTTATCTTAATTACTTCATGTAGCTAGTCAGCTACTCATACCTTTTGAATGTTGGTATATTTTCAACACTATATTCTGAAACGAAACAAGTAGTTGGGTAGTTATATACAAGCAAACTCAAATGTATAATGAATTTCGACAAGAGGAGAGTGTCTGCTGTCTAAAGATACCGTAGTTATCTTAATTACTTCATGTAGCTAGTCAGCTACTCATACCTTTTGAATGTTGGTATATTTTCAACACTATATTCTGAAACGAAACAAGGAGCTGGGTACTTATATTCAAGCAAACTCAAATGTATATAGAATTTCTACAAGAGGCGAGTGTCTGCTGTCTAAAGATACCGTAGTTATCTTAATTACTTCATGTAGCTAGTCAGCTACTCATACCTTTTGAATGTTGGTATAATATTTTCAACACTATATTCTGAAACGAAACAAGTAGCTCGGTAGTTATATTCAAGCAAACCCAAACGTATATAGAATTTCTACAAGAGGAGAATGTCTGCTGTCTAACGATACCGTAGTTATCTTAATTACTCCATGTAGGTAGTCAGCTACTCATACCTTTTGAATGTTGGTATATTTTCAACACTATATTCTGAAACGAAACAAGTAGTTGGGTAGTTATATACAAGCAAACTCAAATGTATAATGAATTTCGACAAGAGGAGAGTGTCTGCTGTCTAAATATACGGTAGTTATCTTAATTACTTCATGTAGCTAGTCAGCTACTCATACCTTTTGAATGTTGGTATAATATTTTCAACACTATATTCTGAAACGAAACAAGTAGCTGGGTAGTTATATTCAAGCAAACTCAAATGTATATAGAATTTCGACAAGAGGAGAGTGTCTGCTGTCTAAAGATACCGTAGTTATCTTAATTACTTCATTTAGCTAGTCAGCTACCTATACCTTTTGACTGTTGATATAATATTTTCAACACTATATTCTGAAACGAAACAAGGAGCTGGGTAGTTATATTCAAGCAAACTCAAATGTATATCGAATTTCGAAACAAGGAGCTGGGTAGTTATATTCAAGCAAACTCAAATGTATATAGAATTTCTACAAGAGGAGAATGTCTGCTGTCTAAAGATACCGTAGTTATCTTAATTACTTCATGTAGCTAGTCAGCTACTCATACCTTTTGAATGTTGGTATATTTTCAACACTATATTCTGAAACGAAACAAGTAGTTGGGTAGTTATATACAAGCAAACTCAAATGTATAATGAATTTCGACAAGAGGAGAGTGTCTGCTGTCTAAAGATACCGTAGTTATCTTAATTACTTCATTTAGCTAGTCAGCTACTCATACCTTTTGAATGTTGGTATAATATTTTCAACACTATATTCTGAAACGAAACAAGGAGCTGGGTACTTATATTCAAGCAAACTCAAATGTATATAGAATTTCTACAAGAGGCGAGTGTCTGCTGTCTAAAGATACCGTAGTTATCTTAATTACTTCATGTAGCTAGTCAGCTACTCATACCTTTTGAATGTTGGTATAATATTTTCAACACTATATTCTGAAACGAAACAAGTAGCTCGGTAGTTATATTCAAGCAAACCCAAACGTATATAGAATTTCTACAAGAGGAGAATGTCTGCTGTCTAACGATACCGTAGTTATCTTAATTACTCCATGTAGGTAGTCAGCTACTCATACCTTTTGAATGTTGGTATATTTTCAACACTATATTCTGAAACGAAACAAGTAGTTGGGTAGTTATATACAAGCAAACTCAAATGTATAATGAATTTCGACAAGAGGAGAGTGTCTGCTGTCTAAATATACGGTAGTTATCTTAATTACTTCATGTAGCTAGTCAGCTACTCATACCTTTTGAATGTTGGTATAATATTTTCAACACTATATTCTGAAACGAAACAAGTAGCTGGGTAGTTATATTCAAGCAAACTCAAATGTATATAGAATTTCGACAAGAGGAGAGTGTCTGCTGTCTAAAGATACCGTAGTTATCTTAATTACTTCATTTAGCTAGTCAGCTACTCATACCTTTTGAATGTTGGTATATTTTCAACACTATATTCTGAAACGAAACAAGGAGCTGGGTACTTATATTCAAGCAAACTCAAATGTATATAGAATTTCGACAAGAGGCGAGTGTCTGCTGTCTAAAGATACCGTAGTTATCTTAATTACTTCATGTAGCTAGTCAGCTACTCATACCTTTTGAATATTGGTATAATATTTTCAACACTATATTCTGAAACGAAACAAGTAGCTCGGTAGTTATATTCAAGCAAACCCAAACGTATATAGAATTTCTACAAGAGGAGAATGTCTGCTGTCTAAAGATACCGTAGTTATCTTAATTACTCCATGTAGGTAGTCAGCTACTCATACCTTTTGAATGTTGGTATATTTTCAACACTATATTCTGAAACGAAACAAGTAGTTGGGTAGTTATATACAAGCAAACTCAAATGTATAATGAATTTCGACAAGAGGAGAGTGTCTGCTGTCTAAATATACGGTAGTTATCTTAATTACTTCATGTAGCTAGTCAGCTACTCATACCTTTTGAATGTTGGTATAATATTTTCAACACTATATTCTGAAACGAAACAAGTAGCTGGGTAGTTATATTCAAGCAAACTCAAATGTATATAGAATTTCGACAAGAGGAGAGTGTCTGCTGTCTAAATATACGGTAGTTATCTTAATTACTTCATGTAGCTAGTCAGCTACTCATACCTTTTGAATGTTGGTATAATATTTTCAACACTATATTCTGAAACGAAACAAGGAGCTGGGTAGTTATATTCAAGCAAACTCAAATGTATATCGAATTTCGAAACAAGGAGCTGGGTAGTTATATTCAAGCAAACTCAAATGTATATAGAATTTCTACAAGAGGAGAATGTCTGCTGTCTAAAGATACCGTAGTTATCTTAATTACTTCATGTAGCTAGTCAGCTACTCATACCTTTTGAATGTTGGTATAATATTTTCAACACTATATTCTGAAACGAAACAAGTAGCTGGGTAGTTATATTCAAGCAAATTCAAATGTATATAGAATTTCTACAAGAGGCGAGTGTCTGCTGTCTAAAGGTACGGGTAGTTATCTTAATTGCTCCATGTAGCTAGTCAGTTACTCATACCTTTTGAATGCTGGTATAGTATGTTTAGCACTATATTCTGAAACGAAACAAGTAGCTGGGTAGTTATATTCAAGCAAACTCAAATGTATTGTCACGAACTCGTTAATGGTAGCGGGCTTTTAATAACAGCGGATAAAGATAAAAATAATGAAACAGATTCTGATTACATTTTTGTATTATTCACTTCTAAATGTGTATCTATAATCAACTTAATCTAAATTTAACTGAAGTCTAATAATCACATTAATCAACTGAATCCGACCTTATTAAAGTTCTCCCTGTCTGAATTCTGCCAGGCGTGCCCTTTTATACCAAAATGGTGAAGCTGGCGGAATTCAGCAGAATGTTGTGGAAAACAGTCTCCGTGAGTTTTACTAGCGGAAGTTTAGCGGGATCCTAGCAGAATTCCTGCAGAATTCTGCATAATCCCGTCAATAAACTTCTGGCGGAAAAATTATAAAACTGTATTAAAAACACTCATTTAACTTTATATAAATGAAAAAAACAAACATCTATGGACCAATTTACCTGATGGAATACATTTCTTCGAACTAATTAGTTGGAAAAGGTGAGATAACTATATTGACAGATGTCGTCTGATTTTGACAGCGTCAAAATAAACATGACTCAGAATGTAGAATTCTGGTTAAAATTGACATTACTTCCTGTAGAACTGGAGGCAAAAATAACAGCTCATGTTATGAAGAATTCACTTCTTGTTCAAATTCTTCATAAGTTCGTCGAGTCAAAGGAATTGGTTCATAGATATCGGATTACTAATGGATGTGAACTCAATCAGTACTTCCTACATGATGATTCATGATGAAAGGTGAGTATAAGTTGGACCAAATTACTCGATTTTACCCCACCCACAATATAGCCAACATATCTATAACTACATGTGAAACGGGGATGTTACATCACCCCCTCCTTAAAAAATCAAGAAAATGTCCTCACAAATGGAATGGATTCAAAGTTAGTCTGAGGTGAGTAAAATGAATCATTGAGTTTACTCCATAATGTCAATAATAAAACATTGGATATTAAATACATAACTTATCAACAAATATGCAAATAATGATTCATAGTATAGGTATACAAATACTATAACTAAGTACTTTGCAGTGTCAAATTAGACACAGTACTAAAGACATTTCTTCTCTGAACAAAGAATTTGGAACTTTGTTTTTGCACCAATCTATTAATATACTTGCCATTCAAAAATAATTTCTCATTTTTGAAACACAAACATATTATATGACTGTGGTCACCACATATTTGAATATACTACATTTAGTATCTGAACATGCATTAATGGAATAAATAATATTAGACACATTTACATGTACTACTACAGTGAGTCTGGCATATGAAAATACATACATCATCTTCTGAAAATGTTAGGATTGGGAAACTGCCTTCAACTGAGACAAATGATATATGCACTTAACTTCAATAAGTCAATCACTGACTGTAATTGAATGTTTATACACTACACAAGTAGTTAAATATTGTAAAACATCTTATACTTTGTCTCCAGTCTAAGAACTTCCCCATTCCTAAATGGTGAAATATACTCAGCCTTTGGTATTAATGTACCAAACAAATTTATATGTTGCTTTGTCGCAACAATAGAATAATTGTCATAAATAATGGTTAAAGTTGTGAAATAGTCCAGGGAGACAATCTGGCAAGCATCAAAGATAAGTAATTCATGAACATGTCAATCATAAATTAAACTTTGAAAATCAATAAAGGAAGATAATACATGAAAGTCTGCACATTTGCAATCTTCCATGGTCTACTTGCTCACTAATAATTAATTTTAGATAACAAATGCTTTCGATAACAAATACTTTCCCGATCCTTCGACACAGATCTAACATGCATTATATTGCAACTCAATCACAGGAAATGTGAAATAATCTGAAACTTTGTGTGTCTACACAATACTGTGCCTCTAGCATTCTAAGTAAAACACAGTTGCTCTTCATTATTATAAGTACAGTATGACAGTCACTTAATGCCATAAAATCACAAAGTTTAGAGTAGACTAGTGTGAAAAGCATATCCATGGTAACTACTTTACATAAGATAAAGTCCTTGTGCGTTGACCTTAATCTTAAGTATAAAAATTAATAAAAGTCTTAACAAATGCAATATCATTACATAGCTAGGTTCTACCATTAATATAAGTAATGAAATATTATTTAAGTGGATATACTGTCCATAGGTATATGAATATAAAGTCCATGATTCTGTACACATGAATAGGCTGGAGACATGTAGTCTATCACTGCAATGGAATGTCTATAATGATCGAGACATGTTTCTGTAGCTGGATCCGGATCATATACAATTATTTCCAGCAATCTGGTAGTCACAAGATCTAATATGAAAATGACATATGGATATAAATTGGAAAGTCTCTGGTAATTTAAAGCTGCATTCCCATGTGTATATAAAACTCCATGTGCGGTTATAACGGGTCTCGCATAAAATAAATCACAAGGTAGAGGCCATCAAATGTTCACTGGAAAAACAGCACTACATATCATTTTCTGTAGGCTTAATATTTTATAAATGGAAAAGTACAATATTTTATAAGTTTATATTTACAGTCCATAGTTTACTTAATGAAGTTATACTGTTCTGTAGATAAGCTCATGTTTTTCTTAATGAAGTTAAACGGTTCTGTAGATCACAATACTATAATTGTCTATCTGTAATAAGTGGATAATTGCATGGTTCATATACTCTGGGTGCAGTCCATGGCTAAATCACAGCAGATATAACATTAAAAATCACTGCATACTGTTTCTATGAAGTATCTCTCTAAAGTGTCTATTTGATCATAATAATAATAACAGTCTATGATATTGAATTATCATACATTGTATATGTTATATTATACTGGAGGATGATGTTATGTGGTGTCTGTTCAATTGTATCTGTGGTCATAATTTATTTGGTTGTAGTGTCTTCTGTTGTTGTTTGTGTGTTGAAGAGGGCGACTGTATGGGCGTGTCTTTTCTCGGTCTTCTCTGTGATGTTGGTTGTCCTTTATTATGTTTCTTAATTCTTCCATTTCTTTGATCATTTGGTCCATAGCTCTTGCCATTGTTTTTGCTTCGGACTTCAACTGAAGGATTTCTTCTTGATGAATGATAGGGCACTGATGGCATGTGTTTGTTGATGAAGAGGATGAAGTGGTGGTTGATGATGCTGCTTGGTGCATTTGCTTGTTGGGTATTAGTTGCGGTGTTTTTGTTTGTGATTGTTGAAGCTTGCTTTTCAGAACAGGGGTCGCTGGAGGGTTGCTGTTAAGTGTGAAGTTACACTCACTAGGCTGGTGACCTCCTAGGAGTGCAAGCAAGATGTTGGCAGTGTGTTCTGTGTTGGTAGATGCAGGTCTTTGTGTGGAGACAGATTTTGTAGGTATGTTGCATTTAAGTAAGATGTTGCGGAGTAAGTTGTTGGTTTCTGTGTCATCTCTTACTGGGTGTGTTGTTGCTGTTGTTGTCGTTTTCTGTCGTTGGAATTGCTCAAAAATGATATTACTTTCTTCTTTACCTAAACGTGTGTAGTCTGTATGTTCTGTTGGAGTGTAGTAATGTGTGTTCTGTAGTAGGTTGGTTGCCTCATTGACGTATTCATCATTATCTAGCATGGCTTGGACGGTTGATGTGTGGGAGGGGTAGAATTTTGGGTTGATGTGTCTTTCGAGTTCTGTTTGTGATGAATTTACAGATGTTGCAGCAGAATGGCACTTTGTCCAGGGCGGTATGTTTTCTGTAGATGTGGGTGATTACTTTTGTTCTTTCTCATTGATATGGATCTGTTGGGCATTTCAGGCATTTGTAAACTCTCCCTCTGTTGTTGATAAATTTATTTGATGATGTGGATATTGTGATGGGTATGGTTCCTCCAGTGCTAGACATATTGGCACTGAAAGTAGAACAGGATTGGCCTCATTATCATACCGGTAAATTTTCTAACTGAAATAAACATATTTATATAATGAATGAATGGTAAAAGAGTTGTAGTAGATGCCTAGTTTGACTGCTGTCTTATCCAGATTGGTGGGGAGGAACCCTTATATCGCTTGAGTTTATCATGATGGATGACTTTTGTTTCTCCTGACTTTTTGAATTGGACTCTGTAATTTTGATTACTCAGTACTTGAGTGACAAGAAAATGTCATGTGTAAGGCATTTGTAGTTTGGAGCATAATGATGTTTTTCGGGATGTTTGTAGGTAACATACAGGATCTCCTTTCTTTTACTTATTCAACATTTGTTTGTTGGCATATATATCAGTATTGCGAATGAGTGCACACCCTAAATGTTTTCGGCATATATTATGAGACTTTTGCAGTTTTGATTTCAGGATTTCAACATAATCACCATATGATGACACTTGTTCGGAGGTGGTTGTGTTGCTTCCAAAGGCGATTTCTGAGGTAATCTGACCTCTCGTCCTAGCATTAGCAAATTTGGTGTGAGTTTAGTACTCTCATTTGGTGTTGATCTATAAGCTGCTGCTAAACAACCTAGATTTAAGCCCCAGTCAGTTTGATCACGGTCTTTTAGATATGCACGCACCATCCGAATTGGTGTTTTATTGAATCTTTCTGATTGACCATTGCATTTTGGATTCCATGCAGAGGTTATTGTTTTCTTAATTTCAAGCATTTCACATATTTCACCAACGAATCTACTTTCAAAGATTTTACCCTGATCGCTATGAATTGATACAGGGGTACCGTATCTGGCTATGACTTCATTTAATATAACCCTTGCGGTGGTTTCTGCCGTTTGGTCTGGTATGGGGAATATTTCTACCCATTTGGTAATATGATCTGTTACTACTAATATATAGTTATTGTCTATTGGTGTCCGTGGTAACGGTCCAATTATGTCTGTTGCTAGTCTGTCTAATGGGGTTCCTACGGACATATTACCTAAGGGGGTTTCTAGGTGTTGTACACGGGGGTTTATTGGCACCACATGTTTCACATGTTGCAACCCAGTTATTGCAGTCTTCTCGAATACCGTGCCAATAGTATCTTTGGACAAGTTTCTCCTTGGTCTTTTTCTTCTCAAGGTGACCAGATAACACACTAGTATACATCTGGTAAAGAACATCTTTTTCTCAATCCTGCAGGTACAATTAACTGCGTAAAGGATCCTGAGTCATCCTTTTTCTCAAATTTCCTGAATAATAAGCCATTATTCAAAACAAGTGCATTCCAGCACAAAATATAATGCCTTGTAGCTGGACTTGCTACTGAAATATCCTGTTCTGTGGGACATATCCCTGACAGAAACCATTTTAAAACCGGACCAATATCCTTGTCCGCCGCCTGTAAATCCTTCAGGTCGCCTATACTGTACCCCTCTGACCATGGCACAGAACTATTAAGAAAATCTGCTATCGAACGAGTTTTGATTTCCTGACACATAGCATATGTGTCTTTTACCATTAACTTTTTTACTTTTGAGAAAACATCTATTAAGATGCCCAATATTTTATTCCATGCACAAACATTATTTACCCATGTTTTATGGAGTATCATACTTATCCATGTAAGTATACATAGTACTGCCGTTATGTCAATTCCCTTACAGTACTGAATCACAGATAACAATGTATATGCTAGATTCATCGACAAAGTATACATGGTTAGAAGTATTAACCATACACTTGTCACATTGACTTCTTTTAGCCTTTTCCAGGACTTGTTTACTCCATCTTTCTAGTCCTTTGGAGTCTCTATAGTGTTGCGTCTTGCAATCCCTAGAGTTTCACTTCTAGGAGGGTCTTTGAAAAAGTTGCTGTCCATATGATCAGCTCTTTTCTTGCACTTGTTGCAAGGACCACATTTTAGCTTTTCATCTGTTTCGA
Source organism: Azorinus chamasolen (assembly GCA_963576725.1). Lineage (NCBI taxonomy): Eukaryota > Metazoa > Mollusca > Bivalvia > Cardiida > Solecurtidae > Azorinus > Azorinus chamasolen. The sequence goes on along the minus strand of OY755241.1, from coordinate 94,670,515 downwards.
CTTCAGGGCAGGAACAGTCTTTAGGATTTGGGCATCGTGAAAGAAAACTTTCCATGCTTGGACCCTTGAAAGAACAATTTCCATGCTTGGACCCTTGGCGATATTCAACAGTGAAATGGTATTCTTACAGAATATCTCGAGCCATCTAGCGACTCGACCTTTCGGGGACTTGAGGTTGAAAAGCCATTTCGACAAGAGGAGAGTGTCTGCTGTATAAATACACCGTAGTTATCTTACTTGCTCCATGTAGCTAGTCAGCTACTCATAGCTTCTGAATGTTGGTATAATATTTTCAACACTAAATTCTGAAACGAAACTTGATAGTGCTCTGTACCTTCCCCCTACATTTTATTGCATTTTTAGCGTTTTTATTTTTTCACTTTTTTAACAATGTGCACGTGTCTAAAGTGCCTATAGGAAGCTACGCCACTGTCATTTGCTAACGTATGGCGCGTAGGCAGCCGCAGACCCTTCACTGGTACCCAGTTTAATCCCTGGGTGGTGAGGAGGAATTCGCGGTGCAAGTCTTGCTCATCGGGGACTTTGAAAACAACCCATAGTCGGGCAGCTGGTCCGATGGGGGGATCGAACTCACGACCTCTGGCATTGTAGTCGAGCGCGTTACCACTAAACCACGTCCACCGGTGTATGCATGTATATATTCTGGCCTATCCCTAGCCTCGACCTTTACTTTCGTTTCGCATAAGGTTGGGACGGTTTGGGGAATAGTACATGTATAGAGTAGGTGACAAGCAAATTCAGCAAAGTAACTACGGTATATTTAGAAAGCAGACACTTTCCTCATATTCTACATATATTTGGGATAGCATGTTATAACTACCAAGCTACTTATTTCGTTTCAGTAGTTTATGCTGAAAATAAAGTATATCGGCATTCTAAAGGTATAAGTAGCTGGCTGGCTACATGCATTCAGCAAAGTAACTAAGGTATCTTTAGAAAGCAGGCGCTTTCATCTTGTCAAAATTCTAAATACATTTGAGTTTGCTTGGATACAACTACCCAGCTATTTGTTTCCTTTCAGCAGAGGATGCTCAGAATACCTAGTCTGCATTTTAAAGGTATGAGTAGCTGACTAGCTACATGAATTCAGCAAAGTAACTACGGTATCTTTAGAAAGCAAACACTTTCTTCTGTTCGAAATTCTACCTGTATAAGAGTTTGCTTGAATTTAACTACCCAGTTACTTGTTCCGTTTCAGCACATTGTACTCAGAATATCACATCGGATTTCTAAAAGTACAGGTAGCTGAAGAGCTACATTAATTTAGCAAAGTAACTACAGTATCTTTAGAAAGCAGGTACTCTCCTCTTGTAGAAATTCTATATACGTTTGAGTTTACTTGAATATAAGTACCCAGGTCCTTGTTTCGTTCAGAATATAGTGCTGAGAAAATTATACCGACATTCAAAAGGTATGAGTAGCTGACTAACTACATGAAGTAATTAAGGTAACTACGGTATTTTGGAAAGAAGACACGTCCCTTTTGTCGAAATTTTACATACATTTGCGATTGCTTGAGTAAAACTACCTAGCTACTTGTTTCGTTTAAGCAGATTGTGCTCAAAATATCACATCGGGTATGAGTAGTTAGTTAGCAATGTAACGACGGTATATTTAGAAAGCAGACATTCTCCTGGTGTAGAACCTTTCCTACTACTAGTAGCCAGTTACTAGTAGCCAAGTTTTTCTATTATAAGTAGCCAGTTACTAGTAGCCAAGTTTTCCTACTACAAGTAGCCAGTTACTAGTAGCCAACTTTTCCGATCTATATTATAAACATTAGATATAGAAATATAGGCTTTTCTAAATACAGGTAGTAGCATTATGCAGACTGGTAGTAGCATAATGCAGACTGGTAGTAGCATTATGCAGACTGGTAGTAGCATAATGCAGACTGGTAGTAGCATAATGCAGACTGGTAGTAGCATTATGCAGACTGAAATAAATGTAGAAAGTTTCCCTGGGCCTCGGCATTGTTTTCATTCTGTATAAAGGAACTGTCTGTCTGTATTAAGGAACTGCCTGTCTGTATTAAGGAACTGCCTGTCTGTATTAAGGAACTGTCTGTCTGTATTAAGGAACTGTCTGTCTGTATTAAGGAACTGTCTGTATTAAGGAACTGTCTGTCTGTATTAAGGAACTGTCTGTCTGTATTAAGGAACTGTCTGTTTGTATTAAGGAACTGCCTGTCTGTATTAAGGAACTGTCTGTCTGTATTAAGGAACTGTCTGTGTACGAAATGAAATAAACTCTTTTTCAAAACATATCGCGCTCCACCTTATATTAAAACACAAGCAGATAGCGTTTGGCTTGTTTCAATGTTTCAATACAAAGTTAATAACGAAATCGTTTTTTCTTAATTTGTAGAACATAATTGAATAAAACAAGGTAAATAGTTTTCCCTTAAAGTCCAGTTATATTTTAGCATTGCTTTTCCTTGTAAAAAATTGAAACCAACAATGTTTTGTCAAAAGATGGTTTTAAAACACTAGCAAGCAAGCCGCATACTCGAAAACTCTTTCATTTTTAAGAAATAATCGGGATTTACTATGCAACTCCCTATTTAATTACTCGTCCCCTTTATGCAGATGAAGTACCGTAACGTGATCGTGACACGTCTGCTGGTTGGATGGTTTGTCTGTTTGGCCCCAACTTTAACTGTAGCGATAATGTTGTTGCAATTGCACATACATACTTGGAGGCGAACCTTTTAGTGGTGACTTATTGAGGTCATACATCAAGGTCAAAGGTCATATCGAATGCATAGTATTTCACAAACACACATGCTTCTGCTTGTTACTCGATATTTTGATAATAATGGGACTACAGTAAAACGTCTCTTTAACGGCCACTAAATTGCATCAAGTATTTTGTGTTAAAGGCAGGTGGATGCTTAAAGCAAGGTGAAAGTAAAACAGAACGCTCCTATAGGAGCGTTGTTTTACATTCACATTGCTTTAAGCAACCACCTGCCCAAAAGACCAACTAATTAACACAATTTAGTGGTCGTTATAGAGAGATTTTACTGTATAACGTACAGGGTTGTGAACATGGAATTAAAGTAAAAACTAAAAAGGTAAAAAAAACTAGTTATAGTCTACTTTCAGTCAGAATGACCGCTCAGCCGACTGTACATTTACTTCCATGGTCATTGAGTCAATGGCCCACAATATTGAGCACTGGTAACATATAGTGGAGCAATCATGCAGTCGCAGTACCGGCGAGTGACCCTCAAAGGTAACCATTTTAACCCCTGGTGGAGAGGACGTGCGGGTGGGAGACACGGAAAAGCGTCTCTGAAATTTCCGGGAGGGACCGGGATTTAAACCCCGGACCTCAAACGCGTTACCACTAGCCCACCGCCACCTACAATGGGTGAATGCATAAGACAGTTTCCCTTCGGTATGGTTAAATAACGGCAGAGTAAATTACAGGGTCCAGTGAACATTCAATGATATTTACATTCTCAGATGCTGGTTTACTGGCAAGAAATCTTGTTTGCAAAAATTAACGATTAAAGACTACAGTAAAACCCTTTGAACCGGACGTTCAATCTAGTATAAATTATCGGCCTTGGACAAGACATGTAGCAGCTTGATTCAGGGTGAAAAAGTAATGCAGAAATATCATGCAGAAATCTCCTCTACGAGCTTTCTGCATGACTCTCATCCTGTATTAAGCAGACAACTGAATAAAAGTATCTAAATTATTCTACACTAGAATTCCAGTTTAGAAGGAGTTTACTGTATTGTAATCCGCATGCCTATCCTATAGATATTTGACTTGCCAGACTCTTTAACATTACTCAGTAAAGCGCGCAAGTTATTTGCAAAACACTCCACTAGTTAGTGTAGCTGTTAACATCGATAATATAGTAGTAGTAGTAGTAGTAGTAGTAGTAGTTGTAGTAGTAGAAGTAGTAGTAGTAGTAGTAGTTGTAGTAGTAGTAGTAGTAGTTGTAGTAGTAGTAGTAGTAGTAGTAGTAGTAGTTGTAGCAGTAGTAGTAGTGTTGTTGTTGTAGTAGTAGAAGTAGTAGTAGTAGTAGTAGTAGTAGTAGTAGTAGTCTGCGTATATGACCTTGGTCTCGTAGGTTGCTCCACTCTATCTCACATCTGTTGGCTACATCGCCATATTGAAGATATACGCCTTCGGTGTCGCATCCTATCATAATTAGGACGGTATCTGGTGTGAGCCCGGTCAATTTTAGCTCTTCTTTGTTCTATATGAAAACAGTCATTTTCCAAATTCCCTGGACCGTTCCAGGAATAGATTTGGGCTAAACATTTTAACACATTCATATTTAGTTCAATCACTGTCTCTAGATCAAAAGAAAACTGGGTCAAGAACGGTGTTTGATTTTTTGATACACGGAAAATTTGTACACATTGTGTATTTTCACTTTACATTTGATCAATGCTGCCGCCGCACACACATATTTCCCAACATTCATAAAAACTACCCCTATGTACAGAGAATACACACAACTTGAACGAACTACAATTCTAAAGATCCACTTCTTACGATCTCCGGAAGCAATTCGTCACCGGTGTCACACCATCTATAACGGTGTGTTCTTACTTTCCCCACTTTTATTTAATTGGTATAATAATTTGGTCTTTGGTGTCGGGAAAGAGTGAATCTATTGTGTAGGATAACAATAGGCTATTTGGTGTTAATTAAAGTATAAAGGTGATTCACAAATTTGGTTTATTTCTGTCAGATTTTGGAGTATCAAATTGAAGATTAATCCAAAATAGTATTTTGAAATAAACATGATACAGAATAGAAATTTTGTATCAGATTTTGCATTTCTTAATACGAGCTATTAAATTTATTTCATAAATTAGTAAAATGTAATTCTAATTTCTAAAATTCATTTTGGTATTTTGGTACAAAATGGTAGATAGAAATGATAAAGAAATAGGAAATTTGTATTAGATTTTGCATCTTTCAGTATCTGACATCTGTTACTCATGAAATACTACTATATTAGGACCAGTAATATACATTCTGAAAATGGGTGAGAATGAAGTACGGGACGACCTTTACAGCCGCCACACGAGCATTTAACACCTGCTGTTGCGAAGTACATATATTCTGAAAATGGGTGATCCTTCGAAAGCAAAAGAAAAAAATGCACAAAGAGAAAATTGCAGACTCGGTTTTATTGAATCTGTTCATGAGTAGTAATTAAAAGTGCAACACTACTTACGCCCCCTAGAACCGGCGTAAGCAGTATTCAATTTTCAAAACTAATAATATCGAAACGTATGATCCCGAAGGACCGGGAAATATAACAACACTGAGAATAACTTCGTACCAGACAAATCAAGAAAATATGACAATTTTCCAAAAGACAAAGTGGAAGGGGCGTGAGTAGAATTGCACTTTTTTGTTTCTTTTTGCGTTTCTACTTTTGCTTTTGAAGGATCACCCATTTTCAGAATATTAGTGATTGGATATATGAAGTGATAATCTACTCCAGGAAAACTACTAGCACTACCAATGACCCTGTTGGGCGGTGCCCACCCCGTGGAGGTAGTCACTATGTTGGGCCTATTTGCACATGCAATTCAAAGTTCATGGATATACAGAATCACATTTATTTTATACAATTGTATTTCTTCATTAGAATTAGATGTAATGTATTCTGAAAATGGGTGATCCTTCGAAAGCAAAAGTAGAACTGCAAAACGATTAACTCAAAATATGAGTGCAATAGCTACAGGAAAGAGAATAATGGATAACTGAAAATGTTATTTCCCCAAGGTTTTGATGAAAAGGTTATATAAGAAAGCAAATATAGGCACAACGGGCAACAACATTCAGCCACAACAATATAACAGTTACTTGCTAAATATCAAAGAAGACAGGTTAAAATTGTGCTATATGCAACAGAGATGCAAGTGCTTACTATGACACTGAAAAATGAAGACTGATGACCCGTGATTATTCAAAATGTTATCTGTGTTCAGCAATTGTTCTTGATGTCAAACCAATTGTATACACAATAAAGGTTGGGGCGCGAAGCAATCTGTGTTTCCATTCCAAATTTAAGTTGCAGCGCTAAAATATTGTGTTTGTACATGTATACCGAATTAAAGTTGTGGCGCGAAAATGTTTTGTAATAGTAGTTGAGAATATTATTATGGGTCAATACACTGGTATCCAAGTACGTAACAACGGAATCGTTTCGACAGATCGTCGTAAAACAGTTGCGAAGTAACCAGAAAGATTGAAATGCGTACGTGACTTATTTAGTATATTTCTATTTTTATCTTAACACTGCTTGAATATGAAAGCTGCATTATAAAGCATTTTCAAGTACTTAATGCAAAACAGTATCCCTCTGCTTTCAGCAGGGGATAATTAAATGCAATAAATATATCTTTTCGTGTTTTAAAGGGGAATAACGGCTAAAAGTCGCATCCCATCTGTAAAAGTAATACATGGGAATGATGCCAGGGAGATAACAAATATTCATATTGAGTTTCATTGAATTCTGTCAATCTGTTCCAGAGATATTGCATTGGAAAGAGTATCGAAGGGAAATAACTTCTTAATGTTACAGGTGAACTGGAAAAGTAATACATGGGAACGATGTACCAGTTATAACAAATATTCATGTCGAGTTTCATTGAATTATTACAATCTGTTACAGAGATATGACATCGTATGGAAAAAAGTCATTTTTACGAATAAAAGGGCAACAACTCCTAAATGCCGCAAACGATCTGGAATAGTAATACATAGGAACAATGCCCCAGTTATAACAAATATTCATTTTGAGTTTCATCGAATTCTATTAATCCGTTATAGAGATATGGCATCGGACGGGGAAAATGTCATTTTTGCGTATAGAAGGGCAATAACTCCTAAATGCCACAGGAGATCTGGAAAAGTAATACATGGGAACGATGCCCCAGTAATAACAAGTATTTGTGTATAGTTTCATTGAACTATGTCGATCCGTTATAGAGATATGGCATCGGACGGTAAAAAATATGTCATATTTGCTTATAAAAGGGCAAAAACTATAATGTCGCAAGTGATCTGAAAAAGTAATGCATGGGAACGATGCCCCAGTGATAACATTTATTCATGTCGAGTTACATTGAATTCTGTCAATCCGTTACGGAGATATTGCATCGGACGGAAACCCGACGGACGGAAAGAAGGATGGACGGTAGGACGGGCGGACGGAATGTCGGACGAACACACCCAAAACAATATCCCTCTGCCTTTGACAGAGGATAATAAAATCGTTCTTGGTTACATTTATGAAAGTCAAACACGTTATACATTTTTTACCATCTAAATCAAGTGTAATTTTCATGATCGTGGTGAGATTTCCATGACAACTCTCGGAAATCGAAACAGAGCTCCTGCATTGTGAACCATTTAAAGACATTTTCTACAGTCTTATGAGAAATTGATCATTTCATAGAATTTTCTAAATTTAATGGTGAATTCAAAAACAAAAAGAAAAATACAATGTATATGTCGACGTGTTAGATTTTCTGTAAATTGGCAGTGTCCATGGAAACCTTTTGTGCCAAAACTGTCAAAATGACTTCACTTTCTTTAAATGTAATAAATTGAACCAAAAGCAATAATAATATACACAACAAACATGAATTTACACCTAAATTACTGTTTTTTATACTGCATGAAAAAAAATATTCTGAACATTTTTCTTTACAAAATAAGTTTTTCATATTTCGTCATTCGACCCAAAAAAATGAGAAAAATAAACACGTATTCTGCGAATAAATAAAGATTTTGAAAAATTACTTTCAAAGAATTTTCCAAATTTTTGATATATTAAGTAAAATGTTATGGTGAATTCAAAAAGAAAAAGAGACCATTATGTCGACGTGTTACTTATTTTGTAAAATGGCAGTTTCCATGGTAACCGTATTGCCAAAACTGTCAAAATGACACTTTATATATTTACATATATAATATTTATATTATAAATATGGCTAATTATATATATATATATGTGTCAGCCTCAGTACATTGAACGTATATCAGCCTATGAGTAGCGTATGTGAGCATATGAGTAACGTATGCTTAGCGCATGCGAACCGTATGAATAACCGGACAGACATTAAATATGTTAGTCATTCGTCAGACTTACGTTACAATTACGTTACTGATACGCTATCGATATGAAAGCTTTATACTGACCGCCTTCATGCCAGCGCACGTGAAGCGTATTTGACCTATAAGTAGCGTAACTTTATCAACACTCTAGCGTATTTAACGTGTTCGTAGCGAATGATGAGCGTATGCGTAACGTACAACTCGTACGCTCGTGTACGCTGAACATTTTTGAACATTCTCAAGAATTATTTCAAGCCTTTGCGTATGAGAACGTACATCGAAGTATGGCAGCGTAACTGAAACGTATACGACGTATGCCTAGCTTACTCCTAGCGTATATCTGCGTATGCGAGCGTATGGGCATTTTTTCTCATACGCCCGTATACATTCGTGCCATAAGCTCTAGTTTGACATCCCCTTAACACAGTACATCTGAATGACACCGGATCTACCGCATGAAAGCTTGAAGCCTCTTATGAAAAAATCCAAACGCAACGCCGGGATTCGAATCACAGTGGTGAGAAGTGAGAAGACCATAACCACTGGGCCACGCATGTTCCGATTATATGCCAAGTAGCTCTTACGTGGCGTCTCACCAGGATCCAAACTGAGTGCAGATATCTTCCACAAGTTCTACCCGTATGTTGTAGTTACCAAGTCTAATAAATACGCTCACACTGTATTCTTCTCATCTAGCAAACATCGTTTTAACTGACTAGTTTTGGAGATTCCCTGCAAGGTCGAATAGATAGCCATGAGTGCAACACATTGTGCCAGCGAGTACTAAAACAGGCCTATAACTGTCTAGCGTTTGTCCGAAAATGAACTCGCGATTAGAATATAATATGACAACCTTTAATTTGCGGATTCAGTCATTTTTATTGGGTTAAACACAGTATAGGATTAATATCAAACCGGATTGTAAATTTGAATTTGAACAAATCTTCAGCCTTCAATTATGTGGACTGATATTCATAAATTGCAAAATAACATAAAGGATAACTTTCAGGAGATTGATGTACAGGATATTTCAGGACAGTGATATTGAATGTAAGGATTTAGGAGTACGAGACCATGCAGGCTTTAGCTTTAGCCGTTTGTCTTCAGGTGTACACGTTGTCTTACTCAGTCAGTAGTATTTACAGACGTGGATAACATAGGTAAGTAGCGATTTACATTTCTATGAGACAAATAAAGAACGAAAGAAATTAAGGGAGCTATTTAATAATTTTTCTGTAGAATATTGATGCAAGATTTAATGACATCATGAATATTAATTAGATTATTTTTTTATTTAGTGTCATGCGAACACATGTCGTTCCAAGCAGAAATCGTAGAATGGATCTATAGTGTAAGCCAATAGAGCAGACCCTGATCTTCCTATAGGAGCCGTCTGATCTGGGTCTTCTTTGTTTTCAAATGCGTGAATAGGCGTTTATATAAGGGAAAGGGTAAATGTGATAGTCTCTACAATAAATAGTTTCAATAGTATTTAAATGTTCAATTAGTCTTATGAAAATTGTCAATTTTAACGTCTGTTGAAAAATGCCCTTGTGATACACAATAAACATTTTTCGACGATACTTGTATATTTTGTTGTACAGCAAACTATTATCGGCCTATTTCGAGCAGTTACGAAACTAAAACGCAACCCGAATAAATACTAATAAATGGGCGAATAGCATCGGGCCTTCGATCGTTTTGTCTCTTTCGGCATTCATTCGACTGGTTTTTCTTAAATTAGGTTACCTTAATTAGGACCCGCACCTTGGTATGGGTCCCATATAGTAACCGCCCTGTCCGTCAGTCAGCCAGTCCGTCACGCGTTTTAGTCCGCTCTCTAACTCGAATAGTTTTCATCTGATCTTTACAAACCTTACAGAGAAGTTCGATTACCACCTAAATCGCATAAGACGCCTTTGAATTATAGCCCTTGATTCAGTCAAAATTGGCCGTTTTAGCCATGTCCGCTCTCTAACTCAAATAGTTTATATCTCATCTTCACTAAACTTATCGAGAATGTTAGTATAATTATGCAAAATCTTGACCAAATTCTATTATCAGGCAAATCACATTAGACACCTCTGAGTTGTGGGCCTTGATTCAGTCAGAATTGTCCGTTTTAGCATTGTTCGATCTATAATTCAAATAGTTTTCATTTGGTCTTCATCAAACTTACAGAGGATATTTATAGTTGCAAATGCTTGACCAAGTGTGACTACCAGTCAAATCGCATACCACACTTCTGAGTTATGGTCCTCGATTCAGTCAAAATTTGCCAGTTTAACTCAAATAGTTTTAATCTGATCTTCACCAAACCTGCAGAGAATGTTCATAGCTATAACATCTTGACCAAGTTCGATTACCAGATAAATTACATGTGGCACCTGAGTCATGGCCCTTGAGTTAGTCAAAATTTGCCATTTCAGCCTTGTCTTCTCTTTAACTCGTTGGTACTTATTAGCTAACGGTATTGTTGGTACTTATTAGCTAACGATATTGTTGGTACTTATTAAGCTAACAATATTGTTGGTACTTTTTAGCTAACGATCTTGTTGGTACTATTTAGCTAACTATCATGTTGGTACTATTTAGCTAACGATATTGTTGGTACTAATAGCTAACTATCTTGTTGGTACTATTTAGCTAACTATCATGTTGGTACTATTTAGCTAACTATCTTGTTGGTAATTATTAGCTAACGATCTTGTTGGTACTATTTAGCTAACGATATCGTTTGGTAATTATTAGCTTACGATATTGTTGGTACTATTTAGCTAACGATATTGTTGATACTACTAGCTAACGATATTGTTGGTACTATTAGCTAACGATCTTGTTGGTACTCATTAGCTAACGATCTTGTTGGTACTATTAGCTAACGATCTTGTTGGTACTATTTAGCAAACGATATTGTTTGGTAATTATTTGCTAACGATCTTGTTGGTACTATTTAGCTAACGATCTTGTTGGTACTATTAGCTAACGATATTGTTGGTACTATTAGCTAACGATCTTGTTGGTACTATTAGCTAACGATCTTGTTGGTACTATTTAGCTAACGATATTGTTGGTACTCATTAGCTAACGATATTTTTGGTACTATTAGCTAACGATCCAGTTGGTACTATTAGCTAACGATCTTGTTGGTACTATTTAGCTAACGATGGTGTTGGTACTATTTAACTAACGTTAGTGTTGGTACTATTTAGCTAACGATAGTGTTGGTACTATTTAGCTAACGAAATTGTTTGGTAATTATTAGCTAACGATATTATTGGTACTATTTAGCTAACGATATTGTTGATACTACTAGCTAACGATATTGTTGGTACTATTAGCTAACGATCTTGTTGGTACTCATTAGCTAACGATCTTGTTGGTACTATTAGCTAACGATCTTGTTGGTACTCATTAGCTAACGATATTGTTGGTACTATTTAGCTAACGATCTTGTTGGTACTCATTAGCTAACGATCTTGTTGGTACTATTAGCTAACGATATTGTTGGTACTATAAGTTAACGATATTGTTGGTACTCATTAGCTAACGATATTGTTGGTACTATTAGCTAACGATCTTGTTGGTACTATTAGCTAAAGATCTTGTTGGTACTATTAGCTTACGATCTTGTTGGTACTATTAGCTAACGATCTTGTTGGTACTCATTAGCTAACGATATTGTCTGTACTATTTAGCTAACGATCTTGTTGGTACTCATTAGCTAACGATCTTGTTGGTACTATTAGCTAACGATATTGTTGGTACTATTAGCTAACGATATTGTTGGTACTCATTAGCTAACGATATTGTTGGTACTATTAGCTAACGATCTTGTTGGTACTATTAGCTAACGATCTTGTTGGTACTATTAGCTAACGATCTTGTTGGTACTATTTAGTTAACTATCTTGTTGGTACCAATTAGCTAACGATATTGTTGGTACTATTTAGCTAACGATAGTGTTGGTACTTATTAAGATAACGATATTGTTAGTACTTATTAAGCTAACAATATTGTTGGTACTATTAGCTAACGATCTTGTTGGTACTCATTTTCTAACGATCTTGTTGGTACTATTTAGCTCACTATCTTGTTGGTAGTTAGTAGGATAGCCTCTCCGAATTAGGCTGAGAAATAAGAAATTTAAATTATCCCATCACCCCACTTATATACAACCTCATAAGGTTTCACCAGTTATGAAGAAGTTACATTTTGAAACCTTTACTCCATTAAAACGTATTTTAATATCTTTACAAGCAGAGCAGATACAGATCAGGCGGCTCATATAGGAGCCTTGTGATCAAGGTCTACCATCTCTGCATATGGAATAATATAGAATATTTGTACAATTTCTGCCAATACCAATATTTCCTGAGTTCATTTCAAAACTTCATCTACATGTAATTAATATTCATGCTTTCATTAATTTCTACACACATATTTATTGAGTATACGGTTAATACAAATCACGTTCGATAACATATTATAAACGCCTTTTCACGCCTTTGCAAACAGAGTAGACCCTGAACAAATGTATCCTATAGGAGTCGTCTGGCAGAGTAGATCCTGAACAAATGTATCCTATTGGAGTCGTCTGACAGAGTAGACCCTGAACAAATGTTTCCTATAGGAGTCGTCTGACCAGAGTAGACCCTGAACAAATGTATCCTATAGGAGTCGTCTGACCAGAGTAGACCCTGAACAAATGTATCCTATAGGAGTCGTCTGACCAGAGTAGACCCTGAACAAATGTATCCTATAGGAGTCGTCTGACCAGAGTAGACCCTGAACAAATGTATCCTATAGGAGTCGTCTGACCAGAGTAGACCCTGAACAAATGTATCCTATAGGAGTCGTCTGACCAGAGTAGACCCTGAACAAATGTATCCTATAGGAGTCGTCTGACCAGAGTCTGCTCTGTTTGTATATGTTATTATCATACGTCAAAACCAATAAATCCTGTTTAAATTAGCAAGTATAAAACATCAGCAAATAAATATTCAAGATGTTATTGTTTTTTGCAGGATTTGGAGCCATCATTGTCTTTAGTTGAATTTTCTACTCCATTTTCAGTCACCTGACACAATGCTGACAATACTTCCTCTTTTGGTTTTCATATGGTGAGTCGCAAACCAACAGTAATGTACAGTGAAGCCCCAATAATGAGACCAATGTAGTGTACAACACATTGTCTTTAAAAGCCGGTGTTTGATGAATGCTGGATGGATGTAATACACAACTATCCTGCCTGAATGTTCTGTATAACTTTCTGCCTGCATTAAGATACATGTCTTTAAGACCGATAATTAGATTGGCTGCTTTAGAGGGGATTTACTGTATTGAATACCTTTCCTAGATGTTTATATAAGCCACGTTCGCGACAGGTACTTTATTGAAATCGTGTGTGAGTGCGTATTTTATTTGTATTTCTGGTGTGCAATTGTCGTGTGGCATTTCCAGTTTCCTAACTGACTCCCATTCTATCTTTGTCTCAATTCAAGTCATCTCATCTGTAATTCAATATTTTGGAAATAACAATTTGACATTTTACCTCAAAGTGAAAAGTTACAAAGAAATATTTACTGTGTGAAGACGACATTTGAAAGAAATAGTTACTGTGTGAAGACGACATTTGAAAGAAACAGTTATTGTGTGAAGACGAGAGTACGTTTTACTGGGTGTCTCATCTGGGCCCATGCTGTTTGAAAATGCTATTCAGCTCTCGAACAAATATGAACTTGTTCTATTCTTACTTGTAGGAGAGTTTCCGCAAAAATACGTTCTTTTTCCCTTATTGAGCAATAAGTGCTGGTGCTGATTATAGTATCTCTGTACCTCATGAACATTTGTAAGACATATTGACAACATAGTATTTTTAACCGGGTTTTCCACGGACAATCCGTTTTTTAAATGCGGGCGGTCGGGCGGCTGCAAATCTTGTAAGCGCAACTCCTCTGAAACTGCTCAACGGATTTTCATAAACCTTGCATGTAGCACGGACACAATATGTAGATGTGCATATTGTCGGGGATATTTCCTTCTGCAATTTTTCTTGGGGTTATGCCCCTTTGAACTTTGAAATCATTAGGTCTTTTGACCCTATTCTTGTAGCACATCTCCTCTCAAACTGTTCCACATACTTCCGCAAAACTTGTGTGTAGCAAAGACACAATATGTAGATGTGCATATTGTCGGAGAGTTTTCCGTCTGTAATTTTTCTGGGAGGCATGCCCCTTTGAACTTTGAAACACTAGGTCTTAAAATATTGAACCTATCCTTTGGATTTATTCCTTATATTATGTATGGTTGAACTTGTAAGCGCAACTCTTCGTACATGGGTAGTCTTGATCAGAAGGTAATACATGTTCGTCATATGGAGGATCTATACGATCTGACAAATTTCAGGGGAGATAATTTGACTTTAGGATTTATTCCAGATATTTTGTATTTTTGAACTTGTAAGAGCAATGCAACTCTTACATGGGTAGTCGGATTTCAACGAAACTTGAACAGAAGGCAGTACATCAGATGAAGATGAAGATATGCATGAAGGAAAATATTTATGGTCCAACACATTTCAGGGGAGATCATCAGACTTTAGGATTTAGTCAAGATATCATTAAGTATGGTTGAACTCCAAAATCTTTGAATCAAGATTTTTGTCAAACTACTTTGTGGTCTCCCAACGCAAGACATAAACTTAGCCAAGACTGTACATGATAGGCAGGGGTATCCGATAAAGAGCTTTACACAGTTAATAGTGAAGGAAAACTCAGTTTGATGTCGTGTCGACATCCTTTTCTTGTTTATTTGTATGCCCCAACGACGGGCATATAGTAATCGCATTTTCCGTCCTTCCGTCTGTCCGTCCGCCTGTGTCCGTCCGTCCGTCTGCCATTCCACCCGTCCGTCCCCAAAACTCTTTTTTATCTGTGAATAATTCCAATCCAGCGACGATTAGACAAAATTGCCGAATCTGATTGGTTGAAATTTGACGTTCATTTCTCAATGAATGTAAAGAGTTGGTTCTTGGTCATTGCTCCATGATTTACATGAAGTCGGTAACCAGTAGCCGATACACTATGGAACTACTTCATTTTACTACATTTATGCATGAAGTTCTATTTATAGAAAAAATGTTGTTTTGAAGTTGTGTGGCGCGTATTTTGAAATTTAATTGTAAAGAGTGAATTTTATGGTAAAAAGCAAGTGATTGTATACAAAAACCAGCAGAGCCAGGCGGCTCGCATGGTGTAGAGAGAAAAGGACGAGATGAACTGGTAATCGACAGTGATAACCGTGCGTTGATTTAGAGAAAACAAAGCGAGGGCTACAGACCATACTTAGCATCAAAGTGGCATGGCCACTCTGCCAGTAATAATAAGACACATCCCCGTCAAATCAGTTATTTCAGGACAACAATATACCCCAGTTAAAACGTACTGAGTCTGGTAAGATAGCTGTTTACCAGACCAAAAGTAACATTCTAGATCCAATTCTTGGCCCGCACAATCATCGGGGTTTGAATATAATTTAGATTACTTGGCCGTATATCAAACGTAAACTTTCGTGTAGCACGCATTTTATCGAAAATAGAATCCATAAGGGATTTGTTGAGGATTTGGACACGTATTCCACTGGTCTATGTTCAGAGCTTCTAGAGATCGATTCCAATGAGGATTATGCAAGTTATTCGATTAAGAGGAAATATGACAAAGTAATAAGGTAGGACATGTGTTGAAATAATTACGTTTATTGCTTTTTAGTTATTGTTAACTTCGAATCGTTGCAACTAGGTCAAATGAGTTGAGAACAGTCTATGATACGTCATCTATGACGTAGGATACAGTACACAAAGTTACATAGTTCCTTCGGAATTCATGCAAGTTGTGTGTGATCAGGTCTGGAATTATACATCGATGAACACAACAAAAATGTAATACAATCTTTAAATGGATTTCAAAATAAAATGGCACAAATGTTCACCACACAAAGACGATGTGTCGCGTTCAACTATCCGGTCCATGGGTCAAATGTCAATGTCATCATTCAGGGTCAAAGGTCTGGGGACATAAGTGTTTCACAAACACACTCTTGTTTATATTGGCGTTATAAACAAATTAATATTTTATCATGGCAGAATCATGTCCATATTTTTCCATATGCAAACAGGATAGACCTTGATCAGATGGTTCCTGGTCTCGGTCTACTTTGTTTGCACAGTTGTTGAAAGGCTTTTACATAAATATGAATAAAATTGAATAATTTAACAGCCTGGATTCCGATATCATGGTATTTTTTTTATACCCCCACCTCCTGCGGTGGGGGCTATATAGGAACACCTTGTCCGTCCGTCCGTCTGTCCGTCCGTCATTCGCCACTCGCGTTTTTCCGGAACATTTGCTTTTTCTTGAAAACTATTTATGATACCACCTAAAAACTTAATACATAGTATAAGTGTTATGTGGGGACAATATTCTCCATGTTTCATAACTCTTGCACAAAATTTGACAGAATTATGCTCCTTTTTAACTTCATATTTTGTCACTTAATTGGTTTTTCCGGGACATTTGCTTTTTCCTTGAAAACTATTTATGATACCACCTAAAAGCGTAATACATATTATACGTGTTATGTGGGGCCAGTCTTCCCCATGTTTCATAACTTTTGCACAAAATTCGACAGAATTACGCCCCTTTTTAACTTCATATTTTGTCTCTTAATTGTCACATGTTTTGGGGACATGCCATTTTCTTGAAACCTGTTTATGATATTGTCTTCAAACTTGGTACACATTATAAGGGTGATGAGAGCATGTGCAGTCAACAATGGTTGTAACTCTAAATTAATTTTTGAGGGAGTTATTCCCCTTAGGAACTTTTCAGAAGCGATTTTTTGTCCAGACATAACTTCTCAAGTATTGTAGACACAACTGTGAAACTTTATATATGGATAGAGGGTGATACGAGGATGTCCAGTCAGCAAGAGTTGTAACTCTAAATTCTTTTTTGAGGGAGTTATTCCCCTTAGTTACTTCTCAGAAGTAATATTTTGTCCGGAGCATAACTTCTCAAGTATTGAAGGCACATCTGTGAAACTATAGATATGAATAGAGGGTGATGAGAGGATGTGCAGCCAACAAAGGTTGTAAATCTAACATCATTGTAAAGGAGTTAATAACCTTTGTTACTTTTCGGAAGCAATTTTTTGTCTGGAGCATAACTTCTCACGTTTTGTAGTTACAACTATGAAACTGTGTATATGGATAAAGGGTGATGGGAGGATGTGCAGTCAACAAGGACTGTAACTCTTGATTCATTTTAGAGGGATTTATTCCTCTTTATTACTTTTCATAAGTATGTTTTTTTTCCAGAGCATAACTATTCAAGTCTTACTTCTACATTTCTTCACCATTGAACCCCAAAGTTTGCAAATGCATTTATAATGATATAATTGTGTAGATGTGTGTGACATAATTTTGGTGTCTTTGCAAACTGAGTAAATCAGATTCGACGGCTCCTGTAGTTGTCGTCTAATCAGACTTTGCTGTTTACTTTAATATTGATTTTTTATAGATCTGATTCTACGGTTTCTGTCATGGTTTGAACTTTTCTTGCTCATACATCATTACAAAAAAAATAAATATGTATGATGTCATTCTTTCTAAGATGTTTCTTCGTCGGGTATATGGTTAATCATTTCCTCCATAAATACGCTTTTCTACGCCTCTGTTAAAGTCACTTTATGAAACCATTGTGATAAATAGAGCATTTGCTCCTATAGGAGCAAATGCTCTATTTATCACAATGGTTTCAAACTACAAAATTCTAAAATCTTCCTTTTCTCTAGTTAATGCTCCTTTTGGGTAGATTCATTCAAAGAGGTTGGGTCTAAAAATAGCCTATGGAGGAAAGGGTTAAGCAAGTTTTACCCCTTGAATATTGTTGTAAAAATTAATGATATAATGACATAAACTCAGGCATGTTTGGCCATGTCAGAAACTGTATTACATCATAAGCAAACAGAGCAGACCCTGATCAGACGGCTCCTATAGGAGCCGTCTGATCTGGGTCTACTCTGTTTGCACAGGCGTAGAAAGGCATATTTATGGAGTAACGTGTCAACCCTATACTTGTCCAATATGCATGTAAGAAATAATGATTTTTTACTCTATAAATACACCTTTCTATGCCTTTTCAAACAAAGAAGACCTAGATCAGACGGCTCCTGTAGGAGATGTCTGATCTAGGTCTGCTCTGTTTGCTTATGGTATAATACAGATATGATTCTACAGCTCCTGTAGGAGATGTCTGATCTAGGTCTGCTCTGTTTGCTTATGGTATACTACAGATATGATTCTACAGCTCATGTCATACACAAATATTCATGTCCATGTGCTATTATAACAGTTCATCTATATTCATGATGTCATTATTTCTTACATGAATATTCATTGAGTAAGGTTTAATTATATATATATTTTCTAAATCAGCATATGAACAGAGGAAATTTTGGCTCAAACAGAAACTGTAGAATCAGATCTATATTTATATCATTTATGCAAACGGAGCAGACACTGATCAGATGGTTCCTATGGAAGCCGTCTGATCCGACACTAATCTGCTTGCAAATGCGTGAAAAGGCGTTTATATAAGGAAATGGTTAAAGCCTCAAGTGTAGGCAAGGACAGAAAATTCTACTTTGGAATTTAAATGTTTGAGATGCAGTGATTAAATATATCTTGAAAAAACAAGCTCCAGAGAGAGAATTAATAATCAATACTTACATGAATTACCGTACGTATACGAGTCATACACAGAATTCCAATTTTCGAAAAAAAAAGTCCAGAGGTATATCTCTTAACCTGTTCCATGCTCTACTTTTATTCCAAATTTCAATACCTACTGACTATTCATGGACAAAATAGTAATAGAAATAGAAATATGGAAGGTGGAACATTGTAACCATTTTAGAAAGTAAAGAAACATATTTCAAATTCCATTAGCAAACTGAGCAGACCCTGATCAGACAGCTCCCATAAGAGCTGTCTGATCTGGGTCTACTCTATTTGCAAATGAATGAAAACAAACACGTTTATATCTCTATCGTCTTGATACTCTTTAGAATCACATTGCTATATATAGGATAAAAAAGAAAAAATAACCCGGCAAAAGCCGGACCGACTCCAGTAGGAAAAGCAGGAAAAAAGATTGTCAACTTAACACGCCTGTTTCCTATAAATTTAATTTAAACTAATAATAATCCACACATGTTTCGCCTGTCGGCTCGTCAGTGGTAACTAATGTTTCTCTATTTTATGTATAAAAATAATAAACCCAGGATCATATTTTTAAAGTGCAATCCCTTTAACCGTAAGCTCAGAGAAAAATACATATAAAACCACAACATGCAGCTTACGTGCGATACATTCTACAGTCATTCCTTGACTGGACTTTAAAAAATATCTTTCCAAAAGTGTTGATGAAAGGATTATTGAGCTATTGCATTTTGTATTGAAGTCATTGGATTCTTTGACAAGGTGGTGGGTGGGGGTATCAATCACCTTTAGTGATATTTCTAGTTCACATTGTGCCATTTGCCGTGCGTTAAGTAAAGAATATCGCCCACAATTACTGGTAACAGTAAGGAAAACGCAAACAATCATTAGTGACAATAAGGATAACACATGTTGACAGCGAGGATAGCGCCAACAATTATTGTTGACGATAAGGAGGACGCCAACATGTGTTGGTAACAGTAAAGATGAGGCCAACATATATTGGTAACAGCAAAAATAACGCCAAAACTTGTTGGTGACAGTAATATAAGGACAAAGGAATGTTCTATTGCTATGCAAGACATGAGTCACCGGACTGAAAAAAACCTCCACTCTCCCCACCCCACCCACCCATGGTGTGGATGACCATGGTATATACATGACCATCTGAATGGTATAAGTACCTACTTTCATACATTGAATCAGTAAATAAAAAGTTATTGTCCCGACAAGAAAATATGAAAAAGGGGAGTAACTCTAAACATATTGATGCTAGAGTTATTGCCTTTGTGCATGACACTACCCTTCATCATGCTTGTTCCATAAGTGAAGTTTCTAATCAATTGAACCAGTAGATAAAGAGTTATTGTCCGGAAAAAAAATATGAAAAAGGGGAATTACTCAAAAAATATTGATGCTAGAGTTATGGTCCTTGTGCATGACTCTAGTACTCATCATGCTTCTTCAATGTGTGAAGTTATAATGAATTTGGCATAACTTTGTAGGAGATATGGCCCGGACACGAAGCGTGACAGACGGACGGACGGACGGAAAGACGGACGGACAGACGGAATCGAGCAAACCTATAGTCCTCCAACCGGTAACCGATGGGGGACTAATAACCGCAATAATTGTTGATAACAGTAAGGATAACGGAAAAAATATTGATCGACAGTTGAAAGTAAATAAGTTCCCCTCGAAAGTAAGAGCAGCAGTGAGGAAGAGAAAATTGAGCAGTTATTAAAAGTACAACACTGCTCACGCCCCCTAGCACTTGCTTAAGCGGTATTCAATTTTCAAAACTAATAGTACCGAAACTTATGATCCCGAAGGAACAGAAAATAAAACAACGCTGAGAATGAAGTACGGGGCGATCTTTTACGACCGCCACACTTGCACTGATGGTAACAGTAAGGATGACGCTCACAATTATTGGTAACAGTAAGGATGACACCAACAACTATTGGCGACAGTATGGATAATTCCAGCAATTAATGGTGATGGCAAGGATAGCGCCCACAACTAGTAACAGCAAGGATGACGCCCACAATTACTGGTAACAACAAGGCTAACGCCCAGAATTATTGGTAACAGCAACGATAACGTCAACAATTGTTGGTGAAAGTAAGGAAGCCACCAACAATTATTGGTGACAGTAAAGATGACACCCACAATTGTTAGTAACAGTACGGAGGACGCCAACAAGCATAGGCGAAAGTAAATATGACGCCCAAAAATGTTCGTAATAGTAAGGATGACACCCACAGTTATTAATAACAGTAATGATAACGCCCACTATCATTTGTGACAGTTAGGATAGCGCAAACAATTATTGGTTAGGTACGGATAATGCCCGCTATTATTGGTAACAGCAAGGATTACACCATCAAGTGTTGGTAACAGTAAGGATGACGCCCACAATTATTGGTAACACTAAGGAATACGCCAGAAATTCTTGGTAACAGTAAGGGTGACGCTCACACTTATTGACGACAGTGTCGATAGCGCCAACAGTTATTGGTGACAGTACGGATACTGCCCACATTTTGGTAACAGCAAGGATAATGTCCACATTTGTTTGTAACAATAAGGATGACGCCCGCAATTATTGGTAAAAGTAAGGATAATGCCAACAATTATTAGTAACAACAAGTGTTGTACTTGAAAAATTATCTTCTTCTTTAAATCTGAAAACATTGTTTTTCTTCCATGCTTTCTGTTTTCACGATCATAGTTTGGATTCTGGTGAGATACCGAGTTAAAGGTCATCACTGTCTCACCTCATTTATTGTAGTTACAACACTTTGCTAAAGCCTCAGTATGCTGTTTTATACTCACCAATAATGTGTGTCTCTGTTAAATTGCGTTTTGCCCTCAGTATCCTGTTTTATACTCACCGATAATGTGTATCTCTGTTAAATTGCGTTTTGCCCTCAGTATGCTATGTTTTATACTCACCAATAGTATGTGTCTATGTGTTAAATTATGTAATGCCTTATAACCCTTAACCTGCTGAAAAAATGAATCTCACTCCGCCCTTTCTTAATGTTCATTAAATAAAAAGTTTGAAAAATAAAACAAAAATATCACTGAAGGAAAGGACTTGTATGACAAAGTGTAGACCCTCAGGGTCCTTTTAATCAGGTTTCTCGCACATAAAGGTTAGCCATATCCTTCATATACACATTTTCAACTAATTTCTAAAACAGGGTAGACTGATCAGGGTCCCCTGTTCGCTTATAAAATCATAATAGACTTGACTGTACAGTTTTTATCACTAACAAAAACTCCCCTGTACCTATTTATAAAACATTAGCTAATAAATATTCATGATTTCGTTATTTCTTATATGAATATGCAACAGGGAAAGTGTTTCTGAACAATAATGAAACACTGATTTGTTTGTTTATGGAACTATAATAGATCTCTACAGTTTCTACCAATACAAAAAGCCGCATGTGAACATATACCATTATAACTGAGTCAACTGATAACTATTCCTGGTGACATTAGTTCTTACAGGACCATGCAGCAGAGGGAGGAGTAACCCTTTTATCTGCTGACTTATTAAATCTGACTCCTCCCTTTCTGAATATTAATACTTTAGCACTGAAGAAAAGACTTGTATGAAAACTTGAAGACCCCCTAATCAAAGCGCTTTGATCTGGGTATACACCCACTGTTTTCAAATGTCTTCTATACTCAGTTACAATATATTAAGGGTTAACCAACACTTTTGCAAACAGATTAAACCGAGATTACACGGTTCCTATAGCTACCGTTTGGTATCCGTCTACTCTATTTGCAGAAGCGTGAAAAGTGTTTCGGTTATGCTATGATTGCTTATGAAATTATTACAGATCCGATTTAACTGTTTCTATCAATATCAATAATATCTTGTGTATATACATGCATGTCATTGGCTACCGCGCATATAGCGCGGCGCCTCTATGGACTTACGAAATGTTCAGCTAATGGGAGGAGCAGTCATGTCTGTACCGTTGAAAAAATGAAAGTTACTTGTTTGAGCAATGTAGATGTAAATGTATTGGTCGATTAAGAGTGTAAATAACATATCAGAAGTAAAAAAATAAAAATAAGCATTTGTTTGTTACTATTGCATTAAAATAAATGAATGCATTATTGATACTAAAAGCTGATCCTTTCTAATTTCCGGTGCAATAGGCTTGTCTCAAGGTCTCTGAAAGTATTACACTTTTTCAGTAAATGCACAGTCACGTGTGCAGGGTTTGGTTGAATGCGGACTAATTGAAAGTTTAGGTATAACGTTTATTTGGCCCAATTAAGAGTAAAACTTCTATACATTACGTTGTATAAATGAATGTTTAAGTTTAAGTTGATAATCGACTTGTCCCTGTTTCTTGTGTGTGTTTTGGTGTTTTCTGTGTTCATTTCGTGTGTGTGTGTGCGTTTGTGTGTGTGGTTGTGTGTGTGTGTGTGTGTGTGTGTCATGCTGTCTATCGGTGTTTTGGTGGTGGTTGCGTCTTGCACGTGGCTTTGCCTGCTTGACTTTACTACTTTTCCATTGAAACCAGTCACTAGGTCAGAAAGGCTGAACCTATTGCACCGTTATACGGTGACGCTAACGTTCGTCTATTGGAACGTATGCACATAAAAATCACATTTTCATGAAATTCACAAAATTTAAAGAAACCCAGCCATATATTAAGACATTCTTTTAGTTTTGATGTAGTGATTGATTAAATGTGTGTACGTTATCGTATAAAATGTGAAAAATGGAGCACATTAAGACCTTAATTGGATATATCTTAATGTCGTGTAATTAGATATCGACCTTACTTAGTGCCCTGTATGGTATTTTAAACCATTCTATTTAAGACTTTCTTTTAGTTTTTAAGTATTGATTAATTAAATTTAAGTACGTTATTGTATAAATTGTGAAAAATGGAGCACATTGTGACCCTAATTGGAGATAGCTTAACGTCGCGTAATTAGAATTCGATCATGCTTAGTGCCACGTATGGCATTTTAAACCATTTTCTTTTTCACAGTTAAACTCCAGATTTGTTGCATTATATTTGGTATATTAAGCTTATCTTATCAGAGTTTATTAATGAATGATATTTTTAAATGAAAATTCATAATGACTGATCCGTCAATAATCAATTAAAATAATTTGTAAACACGTGCTAATTATCTATCAAACTACAATTTAAAGTATTTCGGTATTTGATTCATTTCTTAATTTCACAGTATTAAAAAGCTTTGGACAAACTCATTATTTAGTTGTTTTAAGTATATTTTTTTCATTGTTTAGGGTGTCTGAAATCATACTTCTGTCTGTAGTAATTCCAGCAGTAATATGCTGAACTAAACCTCTGACTGATTGCATGATTATATTAAAATAATGCCAATTAGTGCATATCTTCATGTAAAAATATTTCATTTGTCTTCATTTAGGTTTACATTATTTCAATAGCAGACAAGTTATATTTTCATTGAAAGGGTTAGTGCAGAACATAAGTATCGTTTTCACTCAATATTCTAAGCATTTTTGTTTAACAATATATTTAAACAAAACCAGCATGGCTGTTCTTTATAATAGCGCCTTTTGATGTATTCATAATGGCATTATTTCTTACACAAATGTTCAATAAGGAAAGGTTTAAGCCTAGAATGAATGAATGAATGAATGACTTTATTTAAAACGGGTTACCCGGTTAGCCAAAAGACTAATCTACAAATCGACTAATCTAAATCGTGAAATTATGAAATCGTGAAATTTTGAAGTGAAATCGTGAAATCGTGAAATTGTGAAATCGTGAAATTGTGAAATCGTGAAATTGTGAAATTTTGAAGAGAAATGGTGAAATTGTGAAATTGTGATATTGTGAAATTGTGAAATTTTGATGTGAAATCGTGAAATTGTGAAATTTTGAAATTTTGAAATTGTGAAATTTTGAAGTGAAATCGTGAAATTGTGAAATTTTGAAGTGAAATCGTGAAATTGTGAAATCATGAAATCGTGAAATTATGAAATTCTGAAGTGAAATCGTGAAATCGTGAAATTGTGAAATCGTGAAATTTTGAAGTGAAATCGTGAAATCGTGAAATTGTGAAATCGTGAAATCGTGAAATCATGAATTGCTTTGTGTGAAATATTGAAATGGAAATATCACCGCCGGTTTTTCGTAGGCTTTAGCTGACTTTCATACATCTGGAAAAATAGATTGCGTTATACTTGGATGAAGGATATGATAAATAATATTTGCTGATAGTTTCAGAAGTCTTGGACCAATATCGTCTAGGCCAGTTGCCTTAGATGTATCTAAGTTCATAAGCATTTTACGTACTTTTTCAATACCAATTAACGGAATGTTAAAGAACAGCTTTGGGTCACGTGATTCAACAAACTCCTTTACTTCGTTGAACTCACAAAAACTTATTTACTCATTGATATTTGATGCAATATTAGTGAAAAAGGAATTTAATTCATTAGACATATCTGCTGTTTCTGTTATTTCTGTACCGTTTCTGGTTAAACTAATAAAGTTATTTTTTACATCTTTATTGGACTTAAATTCATGAAATATTTCCAAACAGTTGATGGATTATTTTGACCATCACTTTTTTTCTCGTAGGTCGCTTTCTTAGCATCGTTTATAAGTTTAGTGACTTTATTTCTGGAGATATTATAATTAACAGCATCGTTTCTGACTTTGTATTTATCCCTATCTTTCACAGTATCCAGAATATAAGAATTTATCCAGTCAGGTTGATTGATCTTTTTACTCTGTGTTGCCTTATTGGGACGTGGCTATCTACTATTGCAATAAAAGTGCACATAAAATCATGAAGAATTAAATTAAAATCTGTGTTTTTCATAATATCATTCCAATTGACGTTATCAAGATCTCTTAGAAAATCAACTTCATTAAAGTTTTTAACCGATCGATATTTAATAGAATGATATGTTCGTTTTACATTTTTGTTGTTAATTTTTTCTTGAACAAAATATTGGATAATGGTCACTTAAACTATGAGTTTGAACAGATGTCCATGCTATGTTTCGTTCGTTATCTGAATAAATATGATCTATTAAAGTACTTGAACTGTTATTTCGACGAGTTGGATCATTGACTAATTGTGAGAGGCCTAAGGAAGATGTGTACCCTATCCATTCTTCCTTTATATTATGATTCATAAGATCTTTATTAAAATCACCTAGTACTAAAATTTCGTTTTCCTCTGATGGAGCCTTCTCAATATTTGATTCGAATTGGTCTTTCCAAATTGCTCGTGATTCTGGATGTCGATACATAATACAGAGTAAAAAGGATGTCGAATTAGGCTGTTTAATTTCGAGCCAAATACTTTCTAGTTCATTTTTTTCTAGATCAACTCTTCTTAAACATTTAAAATTCGTTTTCAAATAGACCATTATCCCCAACCTCTATTTTGCATTCTATCCTTTGGGAAAGGAAGGTGATACTCTTTAATAGAAAAACATTCAGTAGGATTAATTTCACACAATTTCGTCTCACTGAGACCCAGAATATCAATTTTATTACACGAGAGCATACTTTGAAGTTCATCTAGTTTTGATCTAACACCTTGGATGTTTAAATGACCTGTGATAAAACCTTTCTCGCTTAAACCTAACTTGTTTGTTGATAATTATTGTTACTGTCAGGTACAAAATGTGACATGCACATGTAGGCACTCTGCAAACATAACATGTATTAAGTTCTTCATTATCAAAGACGGTATCAATGCCGGATTCCTATCTTAGAGAGTAACACATGTTTTGTTTGTGCCCTGTTTGGCCGTAGCAGGTACATGGTGTCTACATAGGGACGTTGCATGATTTGATTCACCACATTTTAGGCATTTTGTTGACTGTCTAGATACATTAATGATGGTGTTGTGTCGAATCACTTTGATTCCTCTTACTCTTCCGTTAGTAAAAACTAGGTTTTCAAAACAATGTACACTTTCAGACATTTGATTTACTGTGCCAAGTAATCACTTGAGACCGGATGATGATGGATGTATAGTGTCATGATGACTAAAGCGCATCCCTTTGTTGTCATGAAAAGCTGTGTAATTGTCAACACCTTCTATCCTATGATGGGCACATAACCTGTCTACGATTGTGTTGAGTGGTGTCACGTCTACGTCTCCTCTAGGTGCAATGTTTGACAGAATAATTCTGATATTTGGATTGTTTGCTTTCACTGTAGCCACAAATTGATCGTAGTTTTTTTTCAATTAGCTCTATGTCGTCCTTATTCGCCATGTCATTTCCGCCGATGTATAGTACAATGGTGTCAAACATTTTTAGATTGAAAAGTTGTATTTCCTGCGCTAGGGTCTTTATTGTTGCACCGGGTACACTATGCTTCGAAACGTTATGTTTCAATCCTTTAGGGTTCACTTTATTAATAATGGAACTGCCAGCCAGCAATGTTAATTTTTGAACAACTGGAATTTTCCTCCCCTCAGGGTGATGTCTTTTCGAGGATTTAGAGGATTTAGGTGGACTATGTGTTTTCTTGTCCAATGAAATTGATGGTACAGCTTGTTTTGTTAGATTTAGTAAATGTTTGTGCTTCACAGTTTCGCATGTATTGTGGTTCTCTATAGATTTATTGAAATATGATTGAGGACAATTCATTTTTAATTTCTTCATTTGATGCTCTCAGATCTGTCAGTACACTTAAAATTCCCTCATTTGTATAATTTGTTTCCATGGGTACCCTAACACAACAATTAACACTACCCGTTTGCTGGCAAACACTTGAATACGGCTCACTGTAAGTAGACTGACTTTCATTAAAAGACGTAGACCTAGAAAGAAAGACACTTTTGTCATTTGTAATGTGAAAAATCTGACGCAACATGTTCGGTTTTGTTCTTTGAAGGAAGTCATCTCTCCATGTTTTATGTTCGACATCAGATATTTCGATGGTACTTGTAATGAAATTTAGAGCCAGGTGACATCTTAAACCTTGCTTTCTTACGGTAAGTTTGTAGGTTTCTATAAATAACTATTCTGCATATCAAGTAGTACGTGCGTTATAAATAGAACGAAGACGATGAATATCAAACGCCACTGCTTAGGAGATATATATAATGCTTTAATTGTTGCAAATAGTTCTTTGAAAATAAAAGTATTCTGTGAATTGGAATTTATCCAGTCAGCAATCTTTTCTAGTGACGTAATCAATGGGGTGCGGATAAACTTAGGTTTCTTAGAATAGAATAGAATATATATTAGAACAGGTATTTACCAACCATGGACCCTCTCGGGTTACAAATGAATGCATACTAAATCATTGAAAGAAGTATCTGACAATTTAAAAAATCAATACAGAACGAACATACGAAATGATTTATATTTGTATGCTAGCTATGGGGCTAAGAACGCCGTATGTAATGTGGTTTGTAGAATAGCTATGAGGCTTATTTAATAAAACCGTATGCCCTGCGATTTGTAGGTTAGCTATGAGTACTAAGGGAGCCAATTGGGTCTACCGTGCACACACCTAGACTTTTTTCATGGGCACCAAAATATTCAGAAAAGTCTTCTTAATCAGTTTAAATTCTTCTAGGCTATGTGTATTTTAACCGTTTCCATGGCAACCCCTAGTTTTCGTAATGATCACCCGTACCTACAAATTCGCCCATATCGGAGCCAGGTTTTGTCCTAAAACTATAAAACTGATACCAAATGGAAGATATCACATAGTGCTTTTATTTCCAACTTTTTTTAATTACCTTATTTGCATACTCATAAATATAAATGAGAACATTAAAAATAGTAAAACAAATATAGAAATAACGTAAACCTTTCATTTTTTTATCCTACAAATATCAGAAAATAACTTCAAATGCAGTTTAATATTATGACAAACCTACCAGGAAACCAAATATCCAATTTGAGGACCAAAGCATTTACTTAAGTACCGTTTTTCACCGTTTCCATGGCAACACCCAAGTTGAACTGCTCTGATCTAATAGTTCGACCACTAAGGGCCTTTTTCAAAGATTATCATGTCAAAATACACGTCACATTTTTGTTACATGCATTCAGCCATAAAATCAAAGAGAATAATGTTGATCCAGCGTCATGGTGACATTGGGTTGTTATTTAAAATGTCATGACGTCATCAAAATGACGTCATTAAATGACGTCCTGGGTGCAACGACGTCATGCATGCATTAGCGCATTATCCTCTTTGATGTTACAGCCAAATGGTCTGTACGTTCTCAGCCTCCATATCCAATCAGTTTCATGGACCTGTCTTTCAGTTCTACATGCATGGAACATCCGTTTCAAAACTACAAATCTCACATCATCACTGCTATGATCACCGATTCCAAAATGTCTGTTTATTTGCTTCTCTCTCTCATGCCTCGCATCACTCAAATGTACTTTCATTCTCTCCCGAATTTCTCTCTCAGTTTCACCGACTTACACCATTATATCGCATTTACTGCATTTAATTGCATATACTACATTTGTTTCTCTACAGTTAATATTGGTAGACACATTGTAAACTGATTGCCTATTTGTGTCACTACTGCAAGTAGCACAACCCTGTGAACAGACTGTATTGCTTGGTCTAACAATCCGGTTAGTTTTTGAATGCACCAGTGTGTCACATAGATTTTTGTCACGCCTGAATGCTACGATTGGCAGTTGTTGGAATACTTGATTGATACAAAACCGTTGAATGTTTTTTTACAATGTCATGTATATTCGGATGCAGATTTGAATACGTCAAAACTAAAGGGATCCTATTCATTTTCCT
This sequence comes from Azorinus chamasolen, assembly GCA_963576725.1. NCBI lineage: Eukaryota > Metazoa > Mollusca > Bivalvia > Cardiida > Solecurtidae > Azorinus > Azorinus chamasolen. The sequence goes on along the minus strand of OY755241.1, from coordinate 94,640,806 downwards.
GTTAGATCTAACGGTTTGTTTCTTTACTAAAGTGGCAGATCTGTCAAGTTTATCCACCCTTACCAACTGATTTTCTATCATCCTGCCACTATATTCTCTCTTCCTTAACTGACACTAGAGTTTATTTCTTTCTCTAATATAGTCGGATTCTCGTTCGCATATACGCTTAATTCTTAGTCCCAAACCATATGCTATGCTCCTCTTTGTACTATTTTAGAATAGTTTCTTCATTCTGGACAAATAGTTTAGACAAACGTGAGCAAATGTGTTAAATTTGATGTTTATGTTTAATTATGCCTTTTTCGTCCTTCTGTTTTCCTCCTATTGGCTGAACCAAACTTGCATCCCAGTGGGGTCAGGACTCATGCACTATACCTCACAAAATACAGCATCGACGTAGAAAATATTATGCTAGTAGGAAGTGACTATATTGTGTGACGTTGCATGATAAAAAACGAATTTTACTTCTTTACACACGACAGGGGCCGTCTGTTCTATTTGCTTACTGTACCTTTTCTGCCAATAGCAAAACATCATAACTGTATTCATACGACATTATAAAAATAAGCTAATCAATATTCACATTGTTATCATTTCGAACATGAATATTCAATAGGGAGATGGTTAATTCTTCCAGTAATGGTTGTCTCCATGCCCTCCATACATGTATATACATACGCGGTTTTTAACGCGTTTATCGCTTGAACCATTTACTCCATAGATACGTACGCCTTTAACGCATGTGTCTCTTGAACCATTAACTCCATAGATACACGTACGCCTTTTAACGCATGTGTATCTTGAGCCATTTACTCCATAGATACACGTACGCCTTTTAATGCCTGTGTCTCTTGAACCATTTACTCCATAGATACACGTACGCCTTTTAACGCCTGTGTCTCTTGAGCCATTTAATCCATAGATACACGTACGCCTTTTAACGCATGTGTATCTTGAACCATTTACTCCATAGATACACGTACGCCTTTTAACGCCTGTGTCTCTTGAACCATTTACTCCATCGCTTTTTATCGCTTTTACAAACCGTTCTTTTGCATATGGAATTTTATAGATCTAATTTATGGCCAAAGTTTTCTGAGTTCATATACCGTAAAATAATTATTATTATTATAAATAAAAATTATTATTCGTGATACAATTATTTCTTAAAATATTCATGAGGTAAAGGATTAAATAGATTTTTTTGTACCGAACGATGTTTCTCTTTTATCAAGCGTAACAACTGCAACTCCATCTTCGTCCCCGGGCCCTAATTTGGTTGGCGACAGTCCCCAGGCTCGCACCCTGTTTTACGTGGCGGACCTAAACCATGACGATCACCTCTCCAGATCTGAGTTCCACGCAGCATTCCTAGGATTCGATATAAACGGTATTTCATTAAAAACGGTAATTCAAGAAGTGTACAGCTACCCTTAGTATTCGGACCGACATACTCACGAAAATGGTGTAGACCCACATCAACCGGTCCCTGAAAGGCTCTCTACACAATTTGCAATCAGTCTACCTAAAAGTTATCAAAATGGTGCACAACTGAATTAAGCTTCATACTCCAGAGTCCGATTACTTAAACGTTAATTATGTAAAACTAAGTCGGTGATGACATTTACAGACAGTCAGGGTTCCGTCTTTCGAAATGTTGCTCGGTCGCATGTAGAATAAAACAACAAACACAGCTATAGTTGTCCCCTCCCACTTTGTGAAAATATCCATTTCGCCCCACGTGCAATTGTGGCCATACTTGTAAACGATTATGCCACTTTTATAAGGCCTAGTTTATGTTGGGTCTATTTATTGACGTTGACATATCCTTCCATCAGATACATCCGAGATATGATCGACATCAAAACTAATTGTAGAAAATATCATACAATTTACCATGCAAAAAATTAGCTTAACTCCGTTTGACAGAAATGATATAATTTTCTAGTTTGACCACCGGAACTTCAATATGCGGCGTATATAAAAAATCTTCGACCATGCCAGTTGTATGGTCTTCGGTGATATAAGATGCACAGAAACCTATTAGAATCCAAACTGGACATCTTTGTAAACATGTAGAGTAAAACGTCTCTTATCTCAAAGTCTAATAAAGAACAATTTATGTATTTTAAGACGTTAATGCAGGATAAAAGTCATGTAGAAAACTCCTTCGGGAGCTGCATGATGTTCAATCTGCATTAAGCTGCCATCTGTCTGAAAGCGAGGCAGTTAAACTAATTCTAACGTCTGGTAAGCGAAGTTTAACTAATTCTAACGTCTGGTAAGCGAGGCAGTTATACTCATTCTAACGTGTGTGATAAGCGTGGCAGTTATACTCACTCTAACGTGTGGTAAGCGTGGCAGTTATACTCATTCTAACGTCTGGTAAGCGTGGCAGTTATACTCATTCTAACGTCTGGTAAGCGTGGCAGTTATACTCACTCTAACGTGTGGTAAGCGTGGCAGTTATACTCATTCTAACGTCTGGTAAGCGTGGCAGTTATACTCATTCTAACGTCTGGTAAGCGAGACAGTTAAATTAATTCTAACGTGCGGTAAGCGTTGCAGTTATACTCATTCTAAAGTCTGGTAAGCGAGGCAGTTACTAATTCTAACGTCTGGTAAGCGTGGCAGTTATACTGACTCTAACATGTGGTAAGCGTGGCAGTTATACTCATTCTAACGTCTGGTAAGCGTGGCAGTTATACTCATTCTAACGTCTGGTAAGCGAGACAGTTAAACTAATTCTAACGTGCGGTAAGCGTTGCAGTTATACTCATTCTAAAGTCTGGTAAGCGAGGCAGTTACTAATTCTAACGTCTGGTAAGCGTGGCAGTTATACTCATTCTAACGCCTGGTAAGCGAGGCAGTTAAACTAATTCTAACGTCTGGTAAGCGGGACAGTTATACTCATTCTAACGTCTGGTTTAGTTGCGGTTTACTGTACAGGTTAACATTGCTATCATTAACATTTTATCATAGTACACATGTACTTGTGAATTTCAAAATGTGCCATGTGTTTCATCATTTGAGTACGGGCAACGAGTGTATTGACTTTTGCAAACAATGCTGACCCAGATTTGAGGATCTCGCCCCAATAGCCTCGCCCCAGCCCGATCTGGATTTAAATTGTTTCCATACTTTTCCAGGTGATGCCGAGGTTACGCTTACGGAGTTTTTGCAGGAGTGGACAAATCAAACGTACGGTCCGAAAACAGAGGGTATCCGTCTGTTCTTAAATCTGGATGTAAACAAGGACTCTATTATTACTGAACCCATCGACATGCCATATGTATTTCACTTCTTTGACTGGAATGGTGAGATACAGTACATTATCCCCATATTATTATTTTTTCGTCTGCTACAATATCCGTTTGCTTAATATTTTCTCCCCATTTATTTAAAAACAAATTGCCTATGCAAACAGTTTGGATCCTGATGAGACGCCGAGTTACTGAACATCTCATCAGGATTCAAACTGTCTGCATACATGTAGGTCATCAAACATGCGACACTGCTAGTGTAAGAGTTAACACTTTCCCTGATGAATATTCATGTTAGAAATAACGAATATCAATTACAGAAAATTTAATAAGCAACAGGAACAGGGGATTTTTCCCACTGAACGTGCAGAATCAGATCTTTATAATTTCATAAGCAAACAGTGAAGGTCCTGATCAGGTTGTTCTCGTGTCTACTCTGATTATAAATACGTTGCAGAGGTCTCTAGCAGGTAGAGGGTTGATAGAAAAGACATAACAGAGGCCTCTAGCAGGTAGAGGGTTGATAGATAAGACGTAACGGAGGTCTGTAGCAGGTAGAGGGTTGATAGATAAGACATAACAGAGGTCTCTAGCAGGTAGAGGGTTGATAGATAAGACATAACAGAGGTCTCTAGCAGGTAGAGGGTTGATAGATAAGACATAACAGAGGTAGGTAGCAGGTAGAGGGTTGATAGATAAGACGTAACGGAGGTCTCTAGCAGGTAGAGGGTTGATAGATAAGACATAACAGAGGTCTCTAGCAGGTAGAGGGTTGATAGATAAGACATAACAGAGGTAGGTAGCAGGTAGAGGGTTGATAGATAAGACGTAACGGAGGTCTCTAGCAGGTAGAGGGTTGATAGATAAGACATAACAGAGGTCTCTAGCAGGTAGAGGGTTGATAGATAAGACATAACAGAGGTAGGTAGCAGGTAGAGGGTTGATAGATAAGACGTAACGGAGGTCTGTAGCAGGTAGAGGGTTGATAGATAAGACATAACAGAGGTCTCTAGCAGGGAGAAGGTTGATAGATAAGACATTACAGAGGTCTCTAGCAGGTAGAGGGTTGATAGATAAGACATAACAGAGGTCTCTAGCAGGTAGAGGGTTGATAGATAAGACATAACAGAGGTCTCTAGCAGGTAGAGGGTTGATAGATAAGACATAACAGAGGTCTCTAGCAGGGAGAAGGTTGATAGATAAGACATTACAGAGGTCTCTAGCAGGTAGAGGGTTGATAGATAAGACATAACAGAGGTCTCTAGCAGGTAGAGGGTTGATAGATAAGACATAACAGAGGTCTCTAGCAGGTAGAGGGTCTAATAACGGAGGTCTCTAGCAGGTAGAGGGTTGATAGATAAGACATAACAGAGGTCTCTAGCAGGTAGAGGGTTGATAGATAAGACATAACAGAGGTCTCTAGCAGGGAGAGGGTTGATAGATAATACATAACAGAGGTCTCTAGCAGGGAGAGGGTTGATAGATAAGACATAACAGAGGTCTCTAGCAGGGAGAGGGTTGATAGATAAGACATAACAGAGGTCTCTAGCAGGTAGAGGGTCTAATAACAGAGGTCTCTAGCAGGTAGAGGGTTGATAGATAAGACATAACAGAGGTCTCTAGCAGGTAGAGGGTTGATAGATAATACATAACAGAGGTCTCTAGCAGGTAGAGGGTTGATAGATAATACATAACAGAGGTCTCTAGCAGGTAGAGGGTTGATAGATAAGACATAACAGAGGTCTCTAGCAGGGAGAGGGTCGATAGATAAGACATAACAGAGGTCTCTAGCAGGGAGAGGGTTGATAGATTAGACATTACAGAGGTCTCTAGCAGGTAGAGGGTTGATAGATAAGACATAACGGAGGTCTCTAGCAGGTAGAGGGTTGAAAGATAAGACATAACAAAGGTCTCTAGCAGGGAGAGGGTCGATAGATAAGACATTACAGAGGTCTCTAGCAGGTAGAGGGTTGATAGATAAGACATAACAGAGGTCTCTAGCAGGTAGAGGGTTGATAGATAAGACATAACAGAGGTCTCTAGCAGGTAGAGGGTCTAATAACAGAGGTCTCTAGCAGGTAGAAGGTTGATAGATAAGACATAACAGAGGTCTCTAGCAGGTAGAGGGTTGATAGATAAGACATAACAGAGGTCTCTAGCAGGTAGAGGGTTGATAGATAAGACATAACGGAGGTCTCTAGCAGGGAGAGGGTCGATAGATAAGACATAACAGAGGTCTCTAGCAGGTAGAGGGTTGATAGATAAGACATAACAGAGGTCTCTAGCAGGTAGAGGGTCTAATAACAGAGGTCTCTAGCAGGTAGAGGGTTGATAGATAAGACATAACAGAGGTCTCTAGCAGGTAGAGGGTCTAATAACAGAGGTCTCTAGCAGGTAGAGGGTTGATAGATAAGACATAACAGAGGTCTCTAGCAGGTAGAGGGTTGATAGAGAAGACATAACAGAGGTCTCTAGCAGGGAGAGGGTTGATAGATAAGACATAACGTCTTTTAACCATTTAACCCTTTGGACGCTAAGTTTTCAGAGTGAACTAGTCCATCATTGTTTATTGGTAGGGTACATTACAGTATGAAAGGGTTAACTTTTCGAGAGAATTTTCAATGACAAACAGAGCAGACCCTACTCAGAGAGCTACAAACAGAGCAGACCCTACTCAGAGGGCGATGTTCTAGAAGCCCTTTGATCTTGGTCTACTCTGTTTTCAAATGACAGCCAACTCGTTGCCCGCATTCAATGGGCGGATTCTGAGGTCACGAGCTTGTCCCTGAGTGCGAACCGCTGATACGTCAAACACAATAAAATATGGCGTTCATATCAACAAAGTATTCAATGAAAAGAACCTTCTTACAGCGATCTTACAGCACGTTTCTACTTTCTCAAGTATTAGAAAAGTAAACTCATATAAAGCGTGTATGTAATTTCGCTTTGCCTTGATACAGTCACAATCTAACCACGTATTGTCCAGTCGTCGAGCGTTTGTATTGAATTTAAAAGACCGTTTAAATATCGGATCAGGTACGCTGCAAATTTCGTCGAAAAATCTGTTCACATAATTGTTGTTAATACAAGAACCATCTTTCGACTTCGCTTACATTCTGACAATTTACAAAACAGACATCACCTGAAATGTTCCATTTACTATGCATGCATGACGAGTCGTCAGTAACGTGCCACATAAGTACGAAACTGCAAGGGATCGTGATCACTAAACAAATTGAAATCCTGCACACAAAAAATCACTAATAATGTGAAAATCGCACACCTTTAAAAGTAATGAGCCTATTTTAATACACAAGTGTTGGCTATAATATGTGTACCGATCCGTCCCAAAATCTGACCCGTCCGCTAAACGTTTTCAAGGTACAAGATACAAGTCTTTATTCGGCATAAAATAGCATACAGTAAGCATACTCATAGCCATCAATATATATGAACAATTAAATATCTACATACGTAAAGAGCAATGACATGGAAAGTTATACTCTTCATTCAGTAAAGTTTACAGAGAAGTATAGACTGATCAGAGTTATGGTAAAAGTACAAAAATGAGTCATGCAGGAAAAAACCACATACAGAACAAACAATCGCGCGAACAGCAACACAAGGAAACAGCAAATGTACATAACTAATTAATGCATGTTCTTATTTTAGGTATATGAGTGATGTGGCAGAAATTGTGAAATTTTAATATTTAATTTTCACCCCTAAGTTTGGATGCATTGTAAATAAATTTCGAGATATTTCGGATAATTTTAGGTGATTTAGATGACATCAAGTCTTTAAATTTGTGAGTATTTGACCACCGACAGAAGTTATGAGAAAAATAGTATCGTCTTAATTCGTTGAATTTCGGACATACATGTACAAAAAGAAAGTGGTATTCGTCTTCTATCATGTTTATGTTGTATTTTGTACAGATTAGTTCTGTTCTTGGTATATTTAAATGTCTACCATTCTCAATAGCTAAATCACGTGAAGAGAGCCTAAATCTGGTAAGGGCAATTCTGTAACTACTGATATTTATGCAGTTAAGGTAGTTTTCTATTTCGAGATTTTCTTTGTACTTACAGTATGACATTAGTCGACTTGAATTGTTAATGTATCGTGGTATTCTCTTGCATTATCCATACATCTGACATTCATATTTCATCAAGAATTTGTTTTGCATGCGATGCCCAATTTGTACCACCATATGTGTTGTTATCATTTGCGTCTTGCCTTAACATGTTGTATATAATATTTACAAGTGTATTATTTTCAGATTGAATAATTTTTATCCAAAATTTTGTTATTAAGATTTGTCGGCGGATCTTCGGCGGATATCTAACTAGCTCTCCATACAAACTATCAAGATTAGTACTTTTTCGAACATATAATACCTTTCTCAGAAATTTACGATGTATTAGTTCTATATTTTTACATTCGTGGTACCCGAAAAGTTTGGATCCATAATTAAATATAGATCCCATGAGGCTGTCAAGAAGTTTACACTTATCTGTTATAACTAGATCGAACCGGTTAAAAATATGAATAAATTGTGCATAGCAAATAAGGAGTGTTCGGCTATTTTTTTCTGTGTTCGGAACCAATTTCTGTTTATGAACATGTTGATACCGAGATATTTAAAGGATTCTACTATATCTAGTTTCATATTATTATTATTTTAATAAAGATCATATTTTGTAGGTCGGCCTTTCTCGAATATCATGATTTTTGTTTTCTTTGTATTTACCTTTAGTCCCCAAGAGTTGCAATATATGTGTAGATCATTAAGTATGTATTTACCTTTAGTCCCCAAGAGTTGCAATATATGTGTAGATCATTAAGTATGTATTTACCTTTAGTCCCCAAGAGTTGCAATATATGTGTAGATCGTTAAGTTTGTATTTACCTTTAGTCCCCAAGAGTTGCAATATATGTGTAGATCGTTAAGTATGTATTTACCTTTAGTCCCCAAGAGTTGCAATATATGTGTAGATCGTTAAGTATGTATTTACCTTTAGTCCCCAAGAGTTGCAATATATGTGTAGATCGTTAAGTATGTATTTACCTTTAGTCCCCAAGAGTTGCAATATATGTGTAGATCGTTAAGTATGTATTTACCTTTAGTCCCCAAGAGTTGCAATATATGTGTAGATCGTTAAGTTTGTATTTACCTTTAGTCCCCAAGAGTTGCAATATATGTGTAGATCGTTAAGTTTGTATTTACCTTTAGTCCCCAAGAGTTGCAATATATGTGTAGATCATTAAGTATGTATTTACCTTTAGTCCCCAAGAGTTGCAATATATGTGTAGATCGTTAAGTTTGTATTTACCTTTAGTCCCCAAGAGTTGCAATATATGTGTAGATCGTTAAGTATATATTGTAGAGCCTGTGGCGTATGTGAACAAATTACCGCATCATTAGCAAATAAGAGGATGAATAATTTCGCGTCATCAAGAGTGAATAAGCCATCAATATTACTATTTAGACGTGTCAATATGTCATTTACGAAGAATAAAAACATTATGGTAGAGCACTGGTCCCCTTGTTTTACACCGATGTTAGAAAGGAAAAATGATGATGTTTCAGTATTATATCTAACACGTGCCTTCACTACTATGTACATATTTTTCAGAGCTGTCACAAGTTTCGGGCTTATATTTTCTGTTATTAATTTATGAAATAAGTAAGTTCTATTATTTTGTCCAAACACTTTTCAAAATCTATAAAGGCACAATATAATTTCATTTTATTTGCTAGAGTATTTGCAATTATGGAGTGTAATACGAAGGTGTGGAAAATGTGTTCATTGAAAGAATCATTGTTATTATTGTTGTTGTCGTTGTTGTTGTCGTTGTTGTTACTGTTATTGTCGTTGTTGTCGGTGATTTTGTCGGCGTCGTCGTCGTCGTTGTTCTTATGTATTTATTTTTTGAAGTGCGTTTTGTTATATTGTAGTTTGACTTTGCTTCTAAGAAATTATTACGTAGTGTGTCATTTACATTATTCCTATTGAATGCATTTCTTGCTTTATTAAACTGTTTCCTAGCAGTATAACAATCTGTATTAAACCATTGCTTTTTTTTTTTATTTCCTTTCGTTTTTTGTTGTTTAAATAAGTCAACTGTGTGTCCGACTACCTTCTTGGAACACTCGTGTAAAATCGATACAAACTTATTTGTTATATTTTCGATACAGTCGCTATGGTTTACCTTTTCATTACACGAAACAAATTCATTTCGGTTTAGCATCAGGGTAAGTTTAAATTCCTCTACTTTACTTTCATTAAATGCGATAAATGTTTTTTGGTTTATTGAATTTATGGTCTCATGTGCTGATTGTGTAGTTTTCTTTTCGAATGAAAATGCTAGACCAGAATGATCAGAAAATTATGTAGGGTTTAAAACTTTAAAGTATGTAACATCGTTCAGATCGTTTGCATGCAATAACAAATAATCTACCACGCCTGAATGGAATGTATAATCCCAAATACCGTTAAACAATTTCATCGATGTTGCCCTATTACACAATTCAAGCATTTTAATGAGGCCCTGTCGAGGGGTTGGTCTGGAATATAGCCTTGGAAATCTGTATCATCAACAGTTTTATCATACGCAACATAATGTGATCTGCAACCTACACGAAATTGCAATTGCCTGCTAATAAAACTATCAAATTGTTCATAATAACAAATATGCATACATCAAACGTCATTGATACGGTCTACCGGAGACTCATCAGACCATAGATGAGTGACCATAGACACCACACAAGTAAACATCATCATCAAAATTAAAGAAACATTTGTGAACTTTAACCCACAGTATAGTATCAAAGTGATTTATTACTACAATATTCCTGGTTTAATGTTATTCTTAATATACATACATGTAGTAACACTCAAATATTCCTCTTAGCTTTTTTATGTCTAAACTTTCGAAAAATAATTATAACACGTGTAGCCATTTATTTCTATGTCTGAATTTTCACTTGTCCACGACTCAGAAAAAAGCATAAGATCATTTTCATCGATTATTTGCAGAAAATCTTATTTGGTTTTATATTAATTTATTTTCAGTAAGTCGGTTGCAGTTCCAACCTAATACTTTATGCCCGTTCTCCAGTATTTCCTAGTACACTTTCACTGGCCTGCCGTCAATGTACATGGTATCATAATATATCCATGCATTACCCCATTCTCATTGGCGTCTTTCAATTTCTGTGTCTCTTTTCCGCGACATCTTATGGAAATTATTCATGGATAAAATAGTTGAGTTCCTGGCGATTGCACCTCACATCGTCTCTACCCTTGAATAACAAATTCCCTCGAGCCTCTACTACCAGATACTTTGTTGCTGCTTATCATTCTATGCGCACATTCAATTTTCATAGAATCGACCTGTTCCTGTGCAAACTTTAACTTCTCCACTAAAAGTTGTCTTATTACAAGCTAAGTGTCGGCTCATTCGGCTCTTCTGCGATGTATCAAAACACAAATTGTTTCTCATTGATTTGCTTCGAAGGTACGATATTAAATTTTTCATTTTAGTGTTTCAACCTGGAATTGCTGCAGTCTACTCACTAGTTCGCTCTCTGCAAGTTCAACATTGTCAATACGTTCATCCAGTTTCAACATTTACTCACTAACTGATTTATTCATTTTGTCTACATGTAACCATATATATTTTCAAATTCTCTCTCAAAAGTGTCTACATTTGCCTCTGATGTCTTTAATTTTGCTCAACATTGGCCATCTTAGATTCAGTTTTATGAAGATAATTTACTAGTTGCCATTGTGTTCGGTTTCGCTTGTACTTTCGATGATCTGTACAGATTATTATTCTAATTGTTGTGAAATCTCCTCGTCGAACACGACCGATTCTTCAAACAATACGATTCTTCAAACAACACGGAGTTTAATTTTTATTCAAAATATCATTTACGTTTACAGAGTAGTTGTTGACAGTCTCGCACTCATTGGACGGACCTCTACCCACCCTGACCACTTTATTGATGTTTACTTCCTCTTCGCTGTTACTTGTTTTCTTTCCGTTTACTCCGGTCCTTTTGTCTCTTTGGCCCATCACAACTCAGTTAACTAACCAAATTGTCTTTCGCATTCCAATATCAAACTAAGTTATATATTGACGCACAAAATGTCCAAAATATCACATTCAAGCGAGAGAGAATATAATAGTGTCCATTCTCATGTCACGTGAAATAATGATAGCATATTAATATACAGAGCCCAAGAAATCAATTAGTCAGTTGTTTTCTGTAACAGTAAACAACGTTAACGATGTTTTCATTAATAATATAATGTATCCATGTTTCTGGTCAATCAATTAACTACATTCTGTTACTTATTATCCTAATCAGCCAGTTAGTGTGTTCAATTATTGTATCAATAATTGCTCAATTATTACTTGATCAATATCAAATTATCAATGAACTAATGTATCCAGATTTTGTATATTATGAACGAAACTCATTTGCGATGCCAAGTCTTTCATCAAACTAAGTTCTACTTTACATCAACGAATGTAACCAAATGTCGTGTTCGTCATTTAATACCTCTTTTCAGCAGTATAGAACAGTACCGAAAAACACAATGTATATATTTTGCAAAAAACATGTGAATGAATCAATTGAATGATTAAATAGCAGGAGGTAGTGGAATTATATAATAGCAGGAGGTAGTGGAATTATATAATAGCAGGAGGTAGTGGAATTATATAATAGCAGGAGGTAGTGGAATTATATAATAGCAGGAGGTAGTGGAATTATATAATAGCAGCAATACATCGGTTAGCTGTGGTTATGTTGTTTCAGTATTTTCAATACGAAAATTGAATACCGCTTTAAAAGCCGGTGCAAGGGGCATGAGTAGTGTTGCACTTTTAATTACTGCCCATGAACAGACTCAATAAAACCGAGTCTGCAATTTTCTCTTTTCGTATTGCTGCTTTTGCTTTCGAAGGATCTGCTTTCAGAATTTAAATGACTTGAAAAATGTATGTATACATCGCACTTGTTTGGCATGTACATGTCTCAAAGTCAAATGGCTGATATAATGTCTAAATATTTCTCTCTATACAGATGACAAAGTGGTCACCGAGGGAGAGTTTGTTATACAGTGGGTGAAACTTTCCCTTTAACAGTCCAGTCCTGGCGCAAGTACATATCAACGTTTTAGTTTCACTTGTTAACTTTTATTGTAAAACCTCTTTAAACCGGCCTTTCAATTTGGCAAGAATGTTGGTATTTAAGACTAGTGGAAGCTTGATCCAGTTTGAAAGTCATACAGAACTCCAAAAGGAGCTTTCCACAAGAATTTCACGTTTCGTGACGTTATACGTGTAAGTTATGTTTTTGATGATTTTTGTTGAGCTTCTGGTTTACGGCGCTGCTATGCTGTTGGTGGTGAGCAGGCAAGGAACATTTCTGTGAGCGCACAGTTCATGTATGAGCTTTTATTTAACTAAATATCCGATTTATAGGGGTTTTACTGTATTGGATAAACCTAATAGAATACAAGTTTCCAAATCTACTATGTCTTATTCTTTGTTTGTGTCCATTATCAAGTATATAGTCTATAGTGATCATATTGATAATACCGAAATATCTTTGATAATTGTACAAAGGGATTCAATAGATAGTGATGAAATGATAGTTTAGAACTACGTACATCAATGTCAATATAGGCTGTTGAAAAATGTGACATAGGCGTAATTACTATGACAGTGTGTGAATACGGTAAAAGATAGGGTGAATGCGGTAAAAGAAGACTTGGTGAACACGGTAAAAGATAGGGTGAATACGGTAAAAGATAGGGAGAATGCCGTAAAAGATAGGGAGAATGCCGTAAAAGATAGGGAGATAGTGGTAAAAAGAAGAAAGGGTGAATACGGTAAAAGATAGGGTGCAATTCTGTGGTATGACAAAAAATTTAATGACGTCTGTTACCTAGCAGCGTTGTCAATGGTCACAGCGGAAGTGACGTCATGGATAAGAACGAGACCCGCGAAACTCTTGCCAGAATTAGTCGACCGCACCTTAAACTATGGAGGACGATCAACGCCAAAATTGCATCATGCTTTGTGGCATTTCAATTTGCTTCATGTTAAATGCATTATGCTAAATGATTATTGCATGTCACGATGTGCTTTCTTCTTTCTTTGAAGTTTCTTCCTCGATCCGACATTTGACCTTCTGTAAACTGGTTTATTGATTATATAATAACGTCAAATAATGTGTTTCATTGTTTAAATTTCTTTGGAGCATATTCTTTGTGCTATTTGCTTAGCGCTTGGTGCTTGGTGCGTGATGCTTGATGCGTGGTTCGTTGTTCCATCTTCGCCCCGGTCTTTGTCGTACTCTAGTCAGCTCGGACTAAAATGCTGAAGTGATTTGCCGAATACATAGGTAAAGAAAGAAAACGCTATGAAGACATAGAAATAGAAGGATTTAAAAAAACACACAAAAAATAGAAGGGTTACTGATCCATTACTAGAGAGAGTGTGTGTGTGTGTGTGTGTTGGGGGGGGGGGGGTATTTACTGCTGGGAGAAGAATAATAATAACAAGAGGGTCTGAAAGGGCCTGACATCGCTCACCAGACAATCAGAGGATAATATTTTTAAAGTTTTCACTATGTGTTTCTATAGAAAACTAGCCGGTCCTGGGGTGAACCAATTTTGACACAAGGGGCATAATTTATGTAACTTTTGTAGAGGACCCCAAGTGAAGAAAATTTAAGAAAATGTAAATGAAATTTAAACATATAACAATGTAGATCTACATAAGGGCATTCACAAAGTATGTATACCCTCTCCCTGGGCAAATTGGTTGAATTTCAGAAAGAATATACTAATCTATATCGTTAATAACTCAAAGTCTCATAAGGTTCAATTAGTTTACTCTCTATTTGCATTTTTAAAAATTTGAAGCAGAGATCATTTTAGATTAACTACTATTGAGCAAAAATATTTTCTCGTATTTATAATAATTACAGCGTGAGTAGATGACGTCACAAATATGTGATTTTAATAGCGCGTGCATTCATCCACCTGAATCGGGGTCAGATGTCATTTATGCATTTCATTTTTTTATGTGCAATACTTTATATATCTATATAGCTTTATATTAACTATTTGGATGCTAATGGCAAATCAAATCTATGATAACAGATTGGATCCAGATTAGACGCCATTTTACTCGGAGTTTTATCAGGATTCAAATGCGTGTCCATAAAGAATAAATCTACAAATTTAAGCAGACAACATTTATTAATTATCCAGACGCAACATTACTGAACTTCTGAACATTTATTTCTTGTGTATATAGATCTGTGTTTTATTGTTTTGTATTTTGTATGAAATGCTTGTTTTGAGGGCCTCAATGTAGATTAGTCATTATGACTAATTTAGCTACCCTCGTTAAATAAAGTATTCCATGTTCAAAATTTCAGATATTTTCATTACACCTTCATGAGTTATTATTATTCATATCTTAATTTATTTTCAACCCTTCCCCTGTTCTATGTTTATTCATAATTTAAATACCTACTGAATATTCATGGACAAAATAGTTATAATGAAATATGGAAGGTGGGACAGTGTAGCCATTTTAGAAAGTAAAGAAACATATTTCAAATTATATTGACGAACGGAGCGGACCCTGATCAGACAGCTGCTATAGGAGCCATCTGATCTGGGTCTGCTGTGTTTGCAAATGTGTGAAAAGATGTTAACATGAGAGAAAGGGTTAGTAAACATATTATAAGTATATTGTACACAAAATGAAAATAATGTAATGTAATGTATTTCTCAAACCCAATATAATTCTAATAAAAATATGCTATTTTATGATATATTAGACATGTATGTATTTATACATGTAATCTTAGCCCTTTCCCTGTTCTATATTTAGTCCCGACTCCAATACCTATACAGAATATTTATGGACCAAAAATTATAATGAAATTATGGAAGGTGGAACATTGAAGTCATTCAGAAATTCTAAATAAACAGATGAATGAAATTCCATTAGCAATCGGTCCGTACATGATCCACGCGTGGTCTATCACACATCGGCGATCAGGGTACTACACAGTTGACCCTTTACTCAATGAATATTCATGTGAAAAATAATGACAATGAAATAGCACATGGACACGTGAATTTTATCAGGGCAAACTATGCAGAATGATATCTTTGACAGACCATCAGCAAACAAGACAGACCCTGATCAGACGGACTTAAAAAAGCAACAAATAAAATTGCACCAAAGGCAACATCTTTTTTAAATAATTAATCCTCCCCCCCCCCCCCATACACACACTCCGAATAATGTTCTTTTTTTCGCTCAAAACAACATTTAAAAACCAAACCAAACATTTAATTCGATCTACGTTGAATCCATCCTCAGTACTTTCAGTAGTTTGATTATCTGGTTTTACATGCAGCGCCACCTATATGGCGCGTTCGGCTGAAGTGCATTATGCCTTCGGCGTTCGTCGTTCGGCTTTATGCTTGTTGCTATGGGCTTACCGCATTGGGTCATGTGTCATTGAAGAAACTTCAATGAAAGAAGGGCTCCCATCTTGACATGCAATAATATTTTAGCAAACTGTTCAACACCAAAATGCATGATGCATTTATCATGAAGCAAACTGAAATGCCACAATGCATGATGCAATTACAATGAAGCAAACTGAAATGCCACAAAGCATGATGCAATTTTGGCGTTGATCGTCCTCCATATTAAACTGTTACTTTTCTGGTGTTCAGTTGTATGCTGACATTGAAAACGTACTAACGATAACTTTGTCGCTGCCAAATATTGTCGTCTGCTATGATTATCGTTTGTTTAATTTTCTCCTCTTTTCTTTCAAAACCAGTTTGGATCCTAATGAGGCGGAAATTACTTGACGTCTCATCTGTATCCAAACTGTTTGCATATATAACACAGATTTAATACGTTCCAAAAGGATCCCGGCTCTTGTATTGAAAGTAGAAGGAAGAAGAAGATTTGCCACCAAGCATATGTAAGAACATGTTAAGTCTCCAATCTAATCATACTGGTAAGGACATCGGCAATCGTAGATGTTTCAATGGTCAGATGTTACATGTATAGATCTACATGTAAGACATAGTTCATCGTGTTATCTTTAGTAAACAAACAAAGAGATGTTATATTTTTTTAAAAGGAGTTCCATGCATTTTGTACACAGGTGGCTGCTTAATGCAGAATAAAAGCAATGCAGGAAGTTCCTATGTGATATTGCTGCATTGTTTTCAGTCTGCATTTAGCTCCTTCTGAATTTTGAAAAATAAACCCTCGATTATTTATATAAGTAGGGTGTCTAATTAGAGTTCGGGCGTTCATTAAAGTATAGAGGTTTTTATTAGAGTGGCGGTATTTATGATAATATGTGCGTTTATTAGAGTTGTGCGTTTAGTGGAGGCATGTATTTGCATATGTACGTTTATGAGAGTGTACACGTTTATTAGAGTATGTGCGTTTATGCGAGTGCGGCGTTTATTTGAGTGGAGGTGTTTCTTAGAGTGAAGAAGTTTATTAGAATGTGCGTAATTATTAGACATAAGCTTATTAGACATAAGCTTAGATTTAATTCTGTATCATTTGTCGTTATAATTTATTCATTTGTTTTATATCAGAATGTCAGGGAAAGGTTAATTAATATTCAAAAGGATCGGTGTCTTATGGTAGAGCAGCGACTTTCCTCATATACAGTAAAACCTATCTTTAACGGCCACTTAATTGTGTTAATTAGTTGATATTTAGGGCAGCTGACTGCTTAAAGCAAGGTGAAAGTATAACAGAAAGCTCCTATAGGAGCGTTCAGTTTTACTTTCACCTTGCTTCAAGCAGATACCTGCATTTAAAATTTGATGTAATGTAGTGGTCGTTATAGAGAGGTTTTACTGCAGTCGATTCAAACTATAAACATGGCGTGGTTGAAGTTCTGACTGGCATTCCCTAACTATAAACACGGTATGGATGTAGGTTTGATTGGCATTCTCTTACTAAAGACACGGCGTGGTTGAAGTTCTGACTGGTATTCCCTAACTATAAACACGGTATGGATGTAGGGTTGACTGGCATTCTCCTACTGTAGACACGGCGTGGTTGGAGTTCTGACTGGCATTCCCTAACTATAAACACGGTATGGATGTAGGGTTGACCAGCATTCTCTTACTATAGACACGGTGCGGTTGCATTTCTGCTAGGCATTCCCTAACCGTAGTCACGATGTGTTGCAGTTCCAACTGGCGTCCTCTTTCTATAAATTTTATACGACCAGGTTGACACAGTGTGTTTACAGTTCTGATTGGCATTCTTTAACTATTGACTCGGTGTGGTTGCAGTTCTGACTGGCGTTCTCTAATTATTGACACGGTGTGATTGCGGTTCTTACTTACATTTGCAGACATCTTGGATAAGAAATCCAATTTGTTTTGACACTCGGTCAGTAGTTACGTAAAAGCCTGAACGTAAAGTAATAAGGGTTCATGTCTCAGCTTACAGTTTAAGCTGTTTAAACTGCATTATAAGAGTTTGGAGAATTGTTCATCCGTGAAACTGATACACATACAATAAAAGCCCTCTAAACCGGAATTCTGGTAGAGAATAATGTAGATACTTTTAGACAGGACGCTGCTGCTTTCTGCTTGACCTTTACCCTAGATTAAGCTTCCCCTGTCACCAAGACCGATAATTATACTAAATTAATGGTCGAAGGCTCAGGATGAGCTATTGTGACCGCTATTTGTCCGTCGTCCGGCGTCCGGCGTCCGGTGTCCGGCGTCCGTCGTCCGTCCACATTTTCAAACGACATTTCCTCTGAAACTACTGACCCGATTTTAACCAAATTTTGTCAGAAGCATCAGTGGCTAGGGGGAACGAAACATTGTTCACATTATGACCCCCGGGCCAAAAATGGCCCCGCCCAAGGGCTTATCAGTTTTTTATAGGAAAATCTTTAAAAATCTTCTTCTCTGAAACTGTAAGGCCTAGACCTTTGATATTTGGCATGTAGCATGATCTAATGGTCCTCTACAGAAATTGTTCAAATTATGACCCCCGGGCCAAAAATAGCCCCGCCCAAGGGCTTATCAGTTTTTCATAGGAAAATCTTAAAAAATCTTCTTCTCTGAAACTGTAAGGCCTAGACCTTTGATATTTGGCATGTAGCATGATCTTATGGTTCTCTACAAAGATTGTTCAAATTATGACCCCCGGGCCAAAAATGGCCCCGCCCAATGGCTTATCAGTTTTTCATAGGAAAATCTTTAAAAATCTTCTTCTCTGAAACTGTAAGGCCTAGACCTTTGATATTTGGCATGTAGCATGATCTAATGGTACTCTACAAAGATTGTTCAAATTATGACCCCCGGGCCAAAATGGCCCCGCCCAAGGGCTTATCAGTTTTACATTGGAAAATCTTTAAAAAACATCTTCTCTGAAACTGTAAGGCCTAGACCTTTGATATTTGGCATGTGGCATGATCCGGTGGTCCTCTACAAAGACTGTTCAAATTATGACCCCCGGGCCAAAAATGGCCCCGCCCAAGGGCTTATCAGTTTTTCATAGGAAACTCTTTAACATTCTTCTTCTTTGAAACTGTAAGGCCTAGACCTTTGATAGTTGGTATGTAGCATGATCTAATGGTCCTCTACAAAGATTGTTCATATTATGACCCCCGGGCCAAAAATGGCCCCGCCCAAGGGCTTATCAGTTTTTCATAGGAAAATCTTTTAAAAAAATTTCTCTGAAACTGTAAGGCCTAGACCTTTGATATTTGGCATGTAGCTTTGGCTTGTGGTCCTCTGCCAAGATTGTTCAACTTACGACCATGACCTCTGGGCGAAACTTGGCCCTGGCTTATCAGTTTTCATGGGAAAACTATATCATTTTTCTCTGAAACCATAAGGCTTAGACCTTTAATTAATGGCATACTGCTTTGCCTTGTGGTTCTCTACCAAGGTTGTACAAATGATGGCCCCGTCCCTGGGGTATCTCAGGTGAGCGCTTCAGGGCCTCATGGCCCTCTTGTTAGAGGTTTTACTGTTGCTTCGCGAAAGTTCAGATGGTATATCAGAATAATACGAGTGATATAAGGTAATCATACGAGTGATATAAGGTAATCATACGAGTAACGAGTGAATCATACGAGTGGTATAAGATATAAGGTAATCATATCACTGTTAACCCTGTGAATGTGAAAAAAAAAGAATATACTGATATTTGCAAACAATGTAGATCTAGATTTGAGTTCTCAAGCTTTTGATTGGTTTTATAAGCATGGGCCCAGATGAATCCTTTAGGAGCCCTCTGACCAGGGTCTGCACTGTTTGTAGGAGCCCTCTGACCAGGGTCTGCACTGTTTGTAGGAGCCCTCTGACCAGGGTCTGCACTGTTTGTAGGAGCCCTCTGACCAGGGTCTGCACTGTTTGTAGGTCCCTCTGACCAGGGTCTACACTGGTTGTAGGTCCCTCTGACCAGGGTCTACACTGTTTGTAGGCGCCCTCTGACCAGGGTCTGCACTGTTTGTAGGCGCCCTCTGACCAGGGTCTGCACTGTTTGTCATTCAAAGTATGTTGCTAAATTGAAGCATTTCGTATTAAATGGACGCAAACTTTAAATCATCAAATATGCAAGATATAATGTTATGATTTAAATGACTTCCTATCAACCATACAGGAAGATTGTCGTGTGGTGTTCAAATTGTAGAGATAAACACTCTTAAATCGTAATAGACAAGTTGACAACAAAGAGTTTAGATCCAGATGGATCGTGCAAGCTGTCTGACATTATTTGCGGTTCTTGTGTAGATGAACATTTTGTCAGACAAATAATTCGATTGTTTGAAGAATGACGTCGAAATCATTGAAATAGTATGTGAAGTCATGACGTTTTAGTCACGGAAAATATTGTAGAATAAAATTTCTACAAGTGTCGTCTGATCTCGGTCTACTCTGTTTACAAAAATGTTAACCCATTCCCTCACACTGACGACTTTTGACGCCTCTGTAAAAGTCACTTTCTGAAACCATTATGATAAATAAAGCATTTGCTCCATAGAAGCAAATGCTCTATTTATCACAATGATTTCAAATTTTCAACACTACACAATTCTAAAACATCCGTTCCTTTAGTTAACGCTCCTTTTCGGTAGATTAATTCAAAGCGATAGGATCTAAAAATAGCCTATGAGGTAATGGGTTAAAACGTGTAAACATTCATGGAGTAAATGGTGACGTCAATAGTTTGGCATTAAAACGTGTACTCCTTAAAAACGCCTTTTCAAGCATTCGCAGTAGACCCAGATCAGAGGCTTCTATATGGTATTTATTAAAAACTTCCGGTGTCTATCTGAATTTTATATTAAGTCAGCTGATACAAAATATTCTGGTAAGTTTTATTTTGTTGTACTGAATGAAAATTAACTTCAAACACTAATGGATCATTCAACTCCGACAAATCAGTGATGAAAATGATAAAATCAGATAAACCATTCCCCTCCTAGGCTACAATGTGAGGGGATGAAAAATCCAAATGACCAGACCGGGATTCGAACCCACAAAGGCGAGGGGCTAAGCGATCGTCAGTCGAAGACCATAACCACTCGGCCACGGAGGCCCCTAATTCCTAAAGCTGACCCTCGAACAAATGGAAGTCTGGAACAAATGTTCAGCTCTTAATCATCTAGTAAATATAACGAGGTATATATAGATTCGTTTTGCTAGGGAGCTAGCTCTTTGGTGACGTGGTTTAAGTGTTTAGAAATGTTGCGAGACTGTGTGTCTAATGGCTGGGTGGGTGTCTGCCAGGGATTTCTGACTGTACACGTTACAGTAAACACCCGGCTTGATGATTGGCCGAAAATCTTCGCCAAACTCTCGTGACAATTGTCTCCTTTTTGATAGTTTTACCCATTCCTCAACTTTTGTTTATTTGGGTTATTTAGTAGTTTAGAGAGTATTTACAGTAGTACAACGATCAGATGGCGTTGTTTACAAAACAGTACGTCTGTAAACACAGAATATTAACGATAAATTAAACTGCGACATGTTGTATAGGTTAATCCAGGCAGTTGACTTGTGTGGCTCCACCACTTCTTCCTATCCTAATATACATGCCACAGTTATACGTATCGTTAATTTTCTGTGTTTACATACACACTGTTTTGTAAACAACGCCATCTGATCGTTGTACTACTGTAGTTCCTCTGCATTGCCCTAAGGAAGCGGCTAACAATTAATGGAAAGAAACTATCCAGTAATGTGAGTAATTACATCGTAATTTGCTATTTATAGTTTAAGACTTATTGGTTTATAATATTGAAACGATGCTTTGGTATATTTGTACAATAAAACGTATTGGAATGGCCAGCTACGTGATTCAAAAACGACATGTGGGGACGAATACGTTTAAGCGTGGTACCAAGAATTAATAGGGTACCATTCATAAATGTATATAAACAGTGATTTTCTATTGCATGGCACATTTGCCTCTCGATCGACGAAGAGTTAAGATCGTTGATAATAAATGCCATTATTGTTTTAACTTTGGTTAGTGTGCGGAAGGGGACACTCAGACCGGAGGTTGATGAGCGCTTGCCCGAGCAAAAGTATCACTGCTGAACGCGATCGAGCGCCCTTTCTAAAAATCAAGTACATTTTGTTCTGCGGTCGGGTTCTAGAGCATCAGTTTGTTAATTACGATTGTTTTCTTCCATTCGGTTGCTTCTGTTACCTTGTTGGTAATCATCTTGGAAACACAAGCGAATGTCAAAGGGATACACCTCGCGAGTAGGCTAGCTTGCGCTAGCTGGCACTAGGCGGGCGCCCTCGTTCAGAGTCCAAGCGCTCGAAGTGACATCGAGCGCCCACACTCCTCAACAGGCCTCGGATTGTATGTTTATATATTTTATATAAACTGCGTTCCAACGTGCAGAGTCTCCTAAACCAAATACACGATATACCGGAGGCCTGTTCAGGAGCGCGGACGCTTGATTGAGCGCTTGCCGAGCAAAAGTATCACTGCTGAACGCGATCGAGCGCCCTTTCTAAAAATCATGTACATTTTTGTTCTGCGGTCGGGTTCTAGAGCATCAGTTTGTTAATTACGATTGTTTTCTTCCAGTTGGTTGCTTCTGTTACCTTGTTGGTAGCCATCTTGGAAACGCAAGCGAATGTCAAAGCGATAGACCTCGCGAGTAGGCTAGCTGGCACTAGGCGGGCGCCCTCGTTCAGAGTCCAATCGCTAGAAGTGACATCGAGCGCCCACACTCCTGAACAGACCTCGGGTTATAACAGCGCTTAACAGATAGGACTGAGTGTGTACTGAGTACATGTATAGGACCGAGTCAGTGTTTGACCCAGTCGTTGGTAGACTCGGTGCTGGACCCATTCATAGGACCCAGTCAATGACTGAGTCGGTCATAGGACTGAATCATATTGCATGAGTCTCAGTGATCTATACGTTCACTGAACCCGTAGGTCTAGGGCTTGTATATCTGACCCGTGTTGGAATACCGGCCTTGGAGTTTATACGAGGGGTGTTCCATAAATGATGTCATCTGTGCTTTATTTCGCTGAAATCGTGCAATTCATGCACAAAGCCACCTCGTGTCGATTGAGTGATCACTGGCTCGTGACACAGGTAAATATCTCGTCCACACGTTCACTTGCCTCGGTACAGTGTACATCGTTTCATAGCCTATTCGTTAGACTATACACAAAATGACAGGAAAACGAGCTGAAAATGTTCTTGAAATTAGGGCCTATATAAAAGGTAGGTCATTACTCGGCATAAAGGCTGTAGATATTCACCGCGAGGTGTGTGACATTTATGGGGAGGGCCAAATGTCCCACAGGACTGTTTGTAGGTGGGTAGCTAAATTTAGTGCTGGGCAGCAGCAACTGAAAGATGCTGCTCGCCCAGGTCGTCCTGCAACAACTACGACCATAGGTAACATAGAAAAAATCCGAAATATCCTCAAAACTGATGCTCGATTCACCGTAAGACAATTGGTTCGAATGACAAACTTGTCGTTAGCAAGAGTTCGTTCATGCAATTTTGAAGAAACACCTAAAAGTTAGAAAGATAAATGCAAGATGGATACCCCATTTGTTAACGTATGAGCAAAAGAAGACGCGTGTAACAATGGCAAAAAAACTTCTCAAAATGTACCCAAAATATAGTAAAAAGGCTTTTGATAATATAGTCACTGGTGATGAGACCTGGGTGTATTATTTTGAACCAAAGCGGAAGGTTTCCAACCGAATATGGGCCACTAAAAATGCCATACGCCCAAGTATTGCCAAAAGAATACGAACGGTAAAGAAGGTTTTGTATGCTATTTTTTCACTAATAAGGATCCAGCTATTCAAATCCCGGTGCCAAAAGGCAGAACGGTCACAGGCAAGTTCTATAAAAACGTTGTTCTGAGAAAATTGAAGAACTACTACAAAAGTAGCCGCCCCAAAACAGGACTTAAGTATGTCCGACTTTTGCATGATAATGCACCCGCTCACAAGGCACGTATTGTGACTGACTTTTTGGAGTCAGAGAAGGTTACCGTCCTTCCGCACCCTCCGTATTCGCCAGACTTGGCCCCCTGCGACTATTTTCTCTTTCCAAAACTTAAATATCATTTATCTGGAAGGAGATACAATTCGAGAAATGCCCTTGGATTTGCTGTATGAAAAATGCTTCCAAAAATGGATTGACCGGCTAAAAAGGTGTATTCTGGCTGGCGGAGAGTATTTTGAAGGGCGGAGCAAATTAAAATTAACAAAAGCACTTCCGCTATATGAGCACCGATGCAAGTGACATTATTTTTGGAACACCCCTCGTACTGCTTCTTACCATTTGGTATTAAACACTGCATTTAAAACTTAGTTATATTAGAACTGGTTAGACTGGGTAGTTTCTTACTGAGTAATTATATTTGATTCTGTATATATTAAATCATAGACCCAATCATTGTTTGATTAAGGGAATATCCCGACCCATTCATTCATTTAGTTTGTTTAATCACAGAAGCAGATAGCTTGAGGAAAATTATATTATACATGTATAGATCTAGTGTTTTTTAACCGAGTCATACATAAGCAAAGTAGCTTCAGGAATATTTATATATATAGGGTACACTTGGTCAGGGTACTGAGTGAGACACGCTCGAGACACGTTACACTCTTAAATGGTACATGTACATGTTTTTAAATATATGTGCAGTAAACCCCTCTAATGCGACCACTTCATGAATAAACATGGGTGTCCTTATAAGCAAGTGGTTGCTTAATGCAGGCAGAAAGCTCCTCTAGGAGTCTTCTGCATTAATTGCGCCCTGCATTAAGCTACCGCCTGCATCTAGCACCCAGAATTATACCTCTTTTAGGTGGTCGCATAAGCGGGGTTTTACTGTATACGCTATGTGGACTCGCTGAATATCTATATTGGAATATAACACATACTTAGTTTGAATACGGCTAACAAAGTAAAATCAGATCTATAGTTTCCATAATAGCAGACCCTGATCAGGCGGCTCCTCCAAAAGCGGTCTGATCTGGGTCTACTCTGCAGGCAGGGTCTGATCTGGGTCTACTCTGTTTGCAAATATGCCAAAATGCGTCCTTTTCAGGTAATATAGGAACTTAACATTACAGGTGCGTCACTTTGAAGTCAAAACAGGAAATGACTCAAGTGGGCCTCGAGTGGTCAATGACGTCACACACGTGACGTTGAGTCATAGGGGTCACGCGGCACTGAGTCATAGGGGCCACTCGGCACTGAGTCATCGGGGTCACGCTGCACTGAGTCATTGGAGTCACGCCCCACGGAATCATCGGGGTCACCACTCGGCCACGGAGGCCCCTAATTCCTAAAGCTGACCCTCGAACAAATGGAAGTCTGGAACAAATGTTCAGCTCTTAATCATTTAGTAAATATAACGAGGTATATATGTATTCGTTTTGCTAGGGAGCTAGCTCTTTGGTGACGTGGTTTAAGTGTTTAGAAATGTTGCGAGACTGTGTGTCTAATGGCTGGGTGGGTGGCTGCCAGGGATTTCTGACTGTGCACGTTACAGTAAACACCCGGCTTGATGATTGGCCGAAAATCTTCGCCAAACTCTTGTGACAATTGTCTCCTTTTTGATAGTTTTACCCATTCCTCAACTTTTGTTTATTTGGGTTATTTAGTAGTTTAGAGAGTATTTAGTTCCTCTGCATTGCCCTAAGGAAGCGGCTAACAATTAATGGAAAGAAACTACCCAGTAATGTGAGTAATTACATCATAATTTGCTAGTTATAGTTTAAGACTTATTGGTTTATAATATTGAAACGATGCTTTGGTATATTTGTACAATAAAACGTATTGGAATGGCCAGCTACGTGATTCAAGAACGACAACATGTGGGGACGAATACGTTTAAGCGTGGTACCAAGAATTAACAGGGTACCATTCATAAATGTATATAAACAGTGATTTTCTATTGCATGGCACATTTGCCTCTCGATCGACGAAGAGTTAAGATCGTTGATAATAAATGCCATTATTGTTTTAACTTTGGTTAGTGTGCGGAAGGGGACACTCAGACCGGAGGCCTGTTCAGGAGCGCGGGTGCTTGATGAGCGCTTGCCCGAGCAAAAGTATCACTGCTGAACGCGATCGAGCACCCTTTCTAAAAATCAAGTACATTTTGTTCTGCGGTCGGGTTCTAGAGCATCAGTTTGTTAATTACGATTGTTTTCTTTCAGTCGGTTGATTCTGTAACATTGTTGGTAGTCATCTTGGAAAGACAAGCGAATGTCAAAGGGATACACCTCGCGGGTAGGCTAGCTTGCGCTAGCTTTCACTAGGCGGGCGCCCTCGTTCAGAGTCCAAGCGCTCGAAGTGACATCGAGCGCCCACACTCCTCAACAGGCCTCGGATTGTATGTTTATATATTTTATATAAACTGCGTTCCAACGTGCAGAGTCTCCTAAACCAAATACACGATATACCGGAGGCCTGTTCAGGAGCGCGGGCGCTTGATTGAGCGCTTGCCGAGCAAAAGTATCACTGCTGAACGCGATCGAGCGCCCTTTCTAAAAATCATGTACATTTTTGTTCTGCGGTCGGGTTCTGGAGCATCAGTTTGTTAATTACGATTGTTTTCTTCCAGTTGGTTGCTTCTGTTACCTTGTTGGTAGCCATCTTGGAAACGCAAGCGAATGTCAAAGCGATACACCTCGCGAGTAGGCTAGCTGGCACTAGGCGGGCGCCCTCGTTCAGAGTCCAATCGCTAGAAGTGACATCGAGCGCCCACACTCCTGAACAGGCCTCGGGTTATAACAGCGCTTAACAGATAGGACTGAGTGTGTACTGAGTACATGTATAGGACCGAGTCGGTGTTTGACCCAGTCGTTGGTAGACTCGGTGCTGGACCCATTCATAGGACCCAGTCAATGACTGGGTCGGTCAAAGGACTGAATCATATTGCATGAGTCTCAGTGATCTATACGTTCACTGAACCCGTAGGTCTAGGGCGTGTATATCTGACCCGTGTTGGAATACCGGCCTTGGAGTTTATACGAGGGGTGTTCCATAAATAATGTCATCTGTGCTTTATTTCGCTGAAATCAGGCAATTCATGCACAAAACCACCTCGTGTCGATTGAGTGATCACTGGCTCGTGACACAGGTAAATATCTCGTTCACACGTTCACTTGCCTCGGTACAGTGTACATCGTTTCATAGCCTATTCGTTAGACTATACACAAAATGACAGAAAAACGAGCTGAAAATGTTCTTGAAATTAGGGCCTATATAAAAGGTAGGTCATTACTCGGCATACAGGCTGTAGATATTCACCGCGAGGTGTGTGACATTTATGGGGAGGGCCAAATGTCCCACAGGACTGTTTGTAGGTGGGTAGCTAAATTTAGTGCTGGGCAGCAGCAACTGAAAGATGCTGCTCGCCCAGGTCGTCCTGCAACAACTACGCCCAAAGGTAACATAGAAAAAATCCGAAATATCCTCAAAACTGATGCTCGATTCACCGTAAGACAATTGGCTCGAATGACAAACTTGTCGTTAGCAAGAGTTCATGCAATTTTGAAGAAACACCTAAAAGTTAGAAAGATAAATGCAAGATGGATACCCCATTTGTTAACGTATGAGCAAAAGAAGACGCGTCATTCGGTCAGTCATTGTGTGGCTAGGATCCTTTTCAAATGCGATGTTGTGTTTGATCCGGATCCAACCTGTGTCAGAGCTCTGTTTGTACTGCAATCTGTCTTTGCCTGCTTAGATACGCAAACAAATGCTACGCATATAATTCAGCCAAATACCTGGGGAAACCCATGGTAAATCGGTTTGATCTGATTGGTCATTCGATGTCTATTCTTAGGCAAACAGAGCTCCGCTTTACTCTTTACTCTGCTCTTGTTGTGATAGAATGTAAGTTTACGATTAACCCCTTACCGAAGAGACACGTCGTTTAGCGCCATTTGAAGCAAGGTCGACCCAGATCAGATGGTCCCCTGCTGTGACCATCTGATCAGGATCAAATATGCTTGTCTATTTTATTGAATTTATAAAGCTCAATCCTGTACCCTATGTGTCCGTACATTCCCCTTGTGAATTATACCGGTAGTTACTTGTAATATGACAAATAATTACGCAACCATATTCGCTGTTCAATGGTTACGTGAGAGATTGTGATCAGCTGTCATCTGAATGTTTATTATATAGATAATTCTGCTTGACGGAAGCTGCGGAAACTGTGGGGTCAGATCCATATGATGGCATAAGCTAACGGAATTGACCCTGATCGGACGGCTACTGTGGGAGCCGTCTGATCTGTGTCATTCTTATTATCAAAGGGTGGAGAAGAAACTTTTTATAAGAGGAAATATTAAATGATTATGAAGAAACGGCCAATAATTTATTTCATTCCGTCCGTTTTGGGTTTGTGCAAACAGAGTTGATCCGGACTAGAAGCTTCTGCATGAGCTTCTTATCATCATCTGCCCTGTCTACTTTACAATTATGTAGATATGACTTTAAAGTGCCTGCCATCATCTTGACGTATTACGCAGTCCATGGAATGTTTTCATCGATACCTGTAATAGGAATGCTCATAAAGTATACTAGGTTTGAACGATTGATTAAAGGGAGTGTTAAACTTGGGTGAACATTTACTTAAATGTTCGCTGTACGTGGTTTGGATCCGGATTGTCCCTATATACTGATCGGGGTCTGAACTACTTTTGCTCATATAAATGGAAATATTATTGTTATTACAAATGTTTAAGTTGGTGGTTGTGTTCTTGTTTGGAGAATACCAACTTCCAATGTGTTCCGTTGTATACAAGCACGGCAGGTACACGCCAGTTGTTATAAGAATGGACTGATCAGGTCCAAAATGGAACCGCTAGGTTAAATATCTATACATGTATATTTATACCTATGCCAGTACAGATGGTATCTTCTGTTGGTCATATATTAACTATTGTATGTATGTAAATCTGTGTGTAGAATAATACAGTGTATTCTCGCTCCAGCGACCATCCAAAAGTTTTCGGTATCTGTTGTAACTATATACATGTACCATAGTGTAACATCTACACCCATGGTCGCTGGATGGATGATCTACTGTAGTATCATGCAACCCGTTATTGAAGGCAATCTGTTAACCCTTACTTTCATAGATACGCCTCCTATGCTTTTGCAAACAGGGTAAACCAGGATCAGATGGCTCTTAGGAACCGTCTGATCAGGATCTGTTTTGTTTGCCCTTTGTATAATATAGATATGATTTTAAAGTTTCTACCATGGCAGAAACTTCCTATGCCCATGTGCTGTTATAGCAGGTAAATTTAATTGATATTCGTGGTGTCATTATTAATTATTATACGAGTATTCATTTTGTTTTTACAATGAAAATAATGGAGATGAATTTGTGTGTTACCATATAAGTGTAAATGCATTCGTCACAGTGGTATTGATATGTATATACAATGAATTCCTCCGACTACCAGAGCAGAAATGCATTTGTTTCTGGTAATTTTAAAGCTTTGTATTTCGAAATACTACTTAGCATTATTGGTCATGTTTACGAGTTTGGCCATTCGCTTGCTGTTCACGTCAATATACGTGCCTGTAGATAGTGAGGACCCCGATGAGACAGCTCCTACAGGAGCTGTCTCATCAGGGTCTGCACTATTTTCAAGTTGATTGTGCAAGCAGTGCACTCCACAGCAGTGATTACACAGAGAACTAATTGTAGACAGTAAAGATAGATGTAATTATACCACATGGCATGGATAAATAAGAAGATCGGCATTTTAAAATTCAGCAAGAGAAGGGTTAATCATGCTAACTGTGCAGTAATAGGGTGTCATAATTATTTTAGGTATTGCTTTTAAATATGAGTACATATATTACATTTTCATTATAACTGAAGTTCTCGTTCATGAGTAATAACTACACTCATAGTCTATGCTAATAGATGTTTCTGTAATGCTACAGGCATACACAGTATGTTATTAGGCCAATTCAGACATTCGTGCCATTTACGTGATGATTTATTTAACCCGTTACTCCGTGAATATCTAGGTACACGATATTTATCAGATATTTATCAGATGAAAGTGTGTAAGGTGTTTGAACATAGAATGTTTAGACTACGACCGAAGCTGTGGCATTAGATCTATACGGCTACATAAGCAGACTGAGTAGACTTTGATCAGGCGTCTGTGTAGAGGCCGTCTTATTTGGGTCTACCTCATTTGTGCTTCAATCTTATTGGAGAGTAAACTTCCGGCGTTTTGGTATTTGTCTCTATGCAGAAACACTGAGCATGGTATGTGGTAAAATGAATCCTTTATATCTGTTTATATGATAATTAGAATCTCAGACCGGATTACTATGTTATCTTCTTGTTTATTTATATGAATTACTATCCGTTAACCCCTTCCATTCTGATTATTCACGCGAACAAATTACATCTTCAATTACAATTCCATTAGAATGTACAGTGAAATACGAAGTTGTAGAAACTGTGGAGACATTTATGCTCTCCGTAGTAATCAGAGTAGACCCTGTTTGTGCGGTTCCTATGGATACATCTGGCGTAGGTTTACTCCGTTTACAAAGAGGTGGAACGGAAAGGAAGCTATGAAGTAAAGGGCTAATACAAGATGATAGCGGGTGAATACTGGTCTGAGATCTCTATTTGCCACCATGTATTTGTACATGTATCTTCTGTTACAACATTGAATAATCTTGTGTTTCGTTTCGACAAGGTTTTAAACGTATGTACACAGGTCATTTTCATTTTGGGGACGTCAGTATTGACTTTTATACTTCGGTTGATGTCGTCACTGGTAACAGGAAGATTCTGAATTTTAACTTGTATCTGACTTAAGTAACTTTATTTTGTTTGTTATTCTTGTATTTCGTTTCGGCAAGAATCCAAACTGAAATAAGCGCTTTCAGACTAGTTTCTGCATTAGACACATGCTTTTGATTCCGTAAAAGGTCGGCCAAATTGTTTGTTTTCTGTTAAGTCACTTATAGAATCGTCGACATATATTATATAAGATTGGCATTCCATTGTTTAACAGCTAATGCTGCATCCCTGTAGCAATTGTCTGGTCGCAGCTCCTTGGTCACGGGTTAACTTTGAATATATATATGCTCATTATTTCTTGGTCATAGACACACGTTGAATGTATATAGTTTATACTCCTTACTCCTTGATCACATGTACACGTTGAATGTATGCATATTCCTTACTCCTTGGACACAGGTACAAGTTGAATGAATGTATATTCCTTGCTCATTTACTTCATTATCGAACGTCGTGCCCTTTTGACTGTTAGCCTGGTACGGGCGGATGAGTTCGTGCCTATGCAAAGAGTTTGGATCCAGATGAAACACAGTACATTGGCGTCTCAGCAGGATCCAAACTTTTTGACACTCTGGTTGCATTCTGGTAGACACATTGATTAAAGCTTGAATTTTTGAACACGTAGTAGGTGAAAATTTTGTGTTGGAATAGTTTGCTCAGCAGGCTAAGGGTTAAGGGTACGCTTTCTTAGTGAATTTACACCGATGTGGAGCAACATCTCTCCGGTGTCTTAGGTATAATTGTATGATGGTTCTTCTCAACTAAGTGTACGTCACTTATGAGATGCCAAGTTGATGAGACGCCAAGTTTACTCGATGTTTCATCTGAAACGGAAATGTTAACTACATTGATATATGGTCCATACCTTCCAATGTTTGTGCAGTATGTATTTTTCCGAATCCCTCAAAGCGAACTTTTTCCCTCTTTTTTCTTATCATGTTTAACTTAATGTTTTGTTTATTTACAATCCCTCATCTAGTTGCCTTCCTTTACATTTCTTCTTTTATCTCAGGTGGTTTGGAACAGGAGTGTGGTCTGTGGCGGTGTACTGGGTCAAACGTGCTTTGCATTGCTCTGTTGTGCGACTGGCTGATGGTATCGTCTGATTTTTTGTTGTTACTCTGCGAGATCACATGAGACTCACTAGTGACAAAGTTCCCGCCGTCATGCCGTCGTACAGATGCAGATCTACGTTAGTCTTAACATTACATATGATGTGCCTAATGACACTACTACCATGTTATGTCAGCTTTTTTCTATGTATTTAAATGTTGGGTCGACCGGAAATCTTGCATATCGTATCAAGTTTGTATATCGATGCTACAACCCAGATAAAAAATACATTTCGAATGTACATTTCACCAAACACATTATACTTGCATTATCTCTACTGAACATATTCACCCTTTTAATGTGCCTCATAACACATCATGGATGTCTTGTATTGTTGGCAGATCTTCTGATTCGCTCAGGTGATATACATACGTCCCACTTTCCCCTTACAGAATAGTTTTGACTCAGAAACTTCTTCAAGCTCTTATAAATCGTTTTCCAGCTTGATGCATAACTTTTCTTTAGTGCACTACAATGTTCAAAGTATACTTCCCAAAATAGACAATCTTTACACGGAACTTAAGGATTTTGATATTCTGTCATTTACGGAAACTTGGCTGAACGAATCTGTTATTTCTGATGA
The DNA here is from genome assembly GCA_963576725.1 of Azorinus chamasolen. NCBI lineage: Eukaryota > Metazoa > Mollusca > Bivalvia > Cardiida > Solecurtidae > Azorinus > Azorinus chamasolen. The sequence continues at coordinate 94,608,411 of OY755241.1, read as the reverse complement.
CCTAAATATCCCCACTTATTATAAACCTGAAAGGAAAGACAGAGACGACGGATATGGGGGAATTTGTGTCTACATAAAAAATACAATAACATACAAAAGAAAAACTGAATTTGAACTTCCTGATGTAGAATGTATTTGGGTTGAAATAACTCTCACACAATTAAGAATTTTGATAGGCGTATTCTATAGACCCCCTAATTCCGGAATCCATTGTTTAAGCAAAATAGAAGACTCAATACACTTAGCTGTAGACTCTCGTGCAAATGACTTAATAATCGTTGGCGACTTTAATCTAAATATGTTGAATAAGCCGACAGCTGAGAAAATTAATTCTCTTTCTCAGCAATTTGGTCTCTCACAATTAATTTAGAAGAACCAACACACTTCACTGAACATTCATCATCTCTAATTGATATAATGCTTGTTAATAATCAACAAAATCTCATTTCCAGTGGTGTCTCTGATCCCTTTCTAAACCAACAGACTAGATACCATTGTCCGATCTATGGAATTTATAATTTCAAGAAAAACAAACCGACATCCTTTAAACGAACTGTTTGGCAATATGATAAATGCAATTTCGATCTCCTTAGGCATAATGCAAGTACCGCTCAATGGACGGATGTGATTGACGACAATATTGATATATATGCAAAACAAGTCACAGATAAAAAATTTGAAATTTCTATGCAATCTATTCCTTACAAAAATATTACTGTTAAACCATGGGAACCCCCTTGGATAACGTCACATATTAAACGTAAAATAAGGTCGAGGAAAAGGGCATACAAAAAAGCAAAGAAATCAATTAATAATAGACAGTGGGATAAATTTAAGAAATTACGCAATGAAGTTGTTTCTCTTATTCGTAACGCAAAACAGGAATATTATAATACATTATCTGGCAAACTCGCATCTGGAAACCTGTCTTCGCGCGACTGGTGGAAAACCATGAAAACTTTTATCACAGATAACGATAAACCGTCCATTCCTGAATTGATTAATAACAATACAGTAGTTACTGATGACAATGAAAAGGCAAACCTTCTCAATGATTTCTTTGCAAATCAAACGCTTCTATCAGAAGAGAACGCGCGACTGGTGGAAAACCATGAAAACTTTTATCACAGATAACGATAAACCGTCCATTCCTGCATTGATTAATAACAATACAGTAGTTACTGATGACAATGAAAAGGCAAACCTTCTCAATGATTTCTTTGCAAATCAAACGCTTCTATCAGAAGAGAACGCTGACATTCCTTATATTGTGCCGAATAATTCTACTTTGTTAACATTAACATTTACTGTCGATGAAGTTAAATCTGTATTAGAATGCCTTCCGTTAGGGAAAGCATCTGGACCTGATGATATAAATAATAAGGTACTGAAAGAATTAGCAAGCGAGCTGAGTACTCCTTTGTGTGATATTTTTAACAAATCAATAAACACTGGTACATTTCCCTCATCTTGGAAAGAAGCTCATGTTTGTGCAATTTTTAAAAAAGGTGATCCAGGAGTTGTTAGCAACTATCGCCCTATATCACTGCTGAGTAATATTGATAAAGTACTAGAGAGATTAATCTTTAAGCACGTCTACAACTTTTTCGTTGCAAACAACTTCTTCTCGTCTTTTCAGTCTGGCTTTATACCTAGTGACTCGACAGTTAACCAATTGACTTATATTTATAATGCTTTCTGTAACGCCTTGGATGAAGGCAAGGAAGTAATGGCAGTGCTCTTTGATATCAGTAAAACGTTTGACAGAGTTTGGCACAAGGGTCTTCTTGCTAAATTGAAAGGAGCTGGTATCAGGGGTAATATTCTAGAGTGGTTTTCTGAATATCTCTCTGGAAGGAAACAACGAGTGATCATTCCCGGAGTAAAATCTAATTGGGCCGAAGTCAAGGCCGGAGTGCCACAAGGGTCTATTTTGGGTCCTCTTTTGTTCCTTGTTTACATCAATGACATTGTATCAGATATTCGTTCTAATATTCGTCTCTTTGCGGACGATACAAGTCTTTATCTTATAGTTGAACACGCTAACATCTCTGCCGAAATTCTTGACAAAGACATTAAAACAATAACTGATTGGGCAAAAACATGGCTGGTATCTTTCAACCCTAATAAAACAGAGTCGCTTCTTATCTCACGAAAACGTAACAGCATCCGCCACCCTTCTCTATCAATGTTGAATCGTAATATATCTGAAGTTGAGTCTCACAGACATTTAGGCGTTCTTCTTTCAAACAATGGGAGCTGGCACTCTCACATAGAATACATAAAATCGAAAGCATGGCCACGTATTAATATTATGCGCAAATTAAAATTTGTTCTTGACAGGAAATCGCTAGAAAATGTGTATATTTGCTTTATTAGACCAGTTCTCGAATATGCCGATGTCACGTAGGATAACTGCACAATCTACCAAACTGAAGAACTTGAAAAAAATCAATAGAATTGTGACAGGAACTACTAAACTTATATCATTACGAGAATTATACACTGAAACTGGGTGGGAGTCCCTCAAGTCTAGACGACAAACACATAAGTTGGTTCTATTTTACAAAATGGTCCATCAGCTTACTCCAACATATTTGTCATCGTTGATTCCATCACAAGTCAGGGATTTCTCACAATACAGTTTACGAAATTCTAATAATCTCCGAATCCCTTTCTCACGAACTAAACTCTATGCCGAGTCATTTCTTCCCTCTGTAATAAACATGTGGAACTCTTTGTCTGAAGATATTAAAAATTCTAGATCCGTACAAAGCTTCAAACATTCACTTAACCAATGCAAAATGTATAAGCCACCTTCGTTTTACAACTGTGGAAGTCGAAAAGGACAGGTATTACATACCCGCTTGCGAACTAATTGCAGTTCGCTCAACCTTGTGTTGTTCCAGAAAAATCTAGTAGATTCTCCTCTTTGTCTTTGCGGTAGCGTCGAAAGTACTGAACATTATCAGCTTTCGTGTCCGCTGTACAACGCATTTCGGATTGATCTGTTTAATAGCATCAGGCCTTTTTGTAGACCAGACTCAAAAATATTGTTATTCGGAGATCTTAGACTTTCATTAGAAATGAATATTCAAATATTTACTGCAGTTCAGAGATACATTGTAAAAACCAAAAGGTTCATGTCTTAATTCAATTGTTGTTATGAATTAAAACATCAAGCTTACCTATATAGATCTGTATCTATTCAGCTGGGGAATGTGACTCATTGTTGACAATTTGTTTGTTTGTATGCGCCACGGATTTTCACTCTTCGTTCCAATCATACCATTCTGTTTCGTTTCATCTTCATCTATCTATTGTTTCCCGATTCAAAATATACACTTGTTTTTCAGCATTTCATTATATCTTGAAAAGTTTGTAATTCTTATGAACAACTGCTTTTGTAAAGCATTATATGCCTAGGAGAGGAATTTCATAAGCTCTTAGCTTTCATTCCAATCCTTCTTAGAATCTATGTACATTGATGCATGTTGTATATTCAAGTAATAAAATATGTTTAAACCAAAAGAAGACGCGTGTAACAATGGCAAAAAAACTTCTCAAAATGTACCCAAAATATAGTAAAAAGGCTTTTGATAATATAGTCACTGGTGATGAGACCTGGGTGTATTATTTTGAACCAAAGCGGAAGGTTTCCAACCGAATATGGGCCACTAAAATTGCCAGACGCCCAAGTATTGCCAAAAGAATACGAACGGTAAAGAAGGTTTTGTATGCTATTTTTTTCACTAATAAGGGTCCAGCTATTCAAATCCCGGTGCCAAAAGGCAGAACGGTCACAGGCAAGTTCTATAAAAACGTTGTTCTGAGAAAATTGAAGAACTACTACAAAAGTAGCCGCCCAAAAACAGGACTTAAGTATGTCCGACTTTTGCATGATAATGCACCCGCTCACAAGGCACGTATTGTGACTGACTTTTTGGAGTCAGAGAAGGTTACCGTCCTTCCGCACCCTCCGTATTCGCCAGACTTGGCCCCCTGCGACTATTTTCTCTTTCCAAAACTTAAATATCATTTATCTGGAAGGAGATACAATTCGAGAAATGCCCTTGGATCTGCTGTTTATCAGTGTCTGATGGGTGTCCCCATTGAAGAGTATGAAAAAGCTTCCAAAAATGGATTGACCGGCTAAAAAGGTGTATTCTGGCTGGCGGAGAGTATTTTGAAGGGCAGAGCAAATTAAAATAAACAAAAGCACTTCCGCTATATGAGCACCGATGCAAGTGACATTATTTTTGGAACACCCCTCGTACTGCTTCTTACCATTTGGTATTAAACACTGCATTTAAAACTTAGTTATATTAGAACTGGTTAGACTGGGTAGTTTCTTACTGAGTAATTCTGTTTGATTCTGTATATATTAAATCATAGACCCAATCATTGTTTGATTAAGGGAATATCCCGACCCATTCATTCATTTAGTTTGTTTAATCACAGAAGCAGATAGCTTGAGGAAAATTATATTATACATGTATAGATCTAGTGTTTTTTAACCGAGTCATACATAAGCATAAGTAGCTTCAGGAATATTTATATATATAGGGTACACTTGGTCAGGGTACTGAGTGAGACACGCTCGAGACACGTTACACTCTTAATTGGTACATGTACATGTTTTTTTTTAAATATATGTGCAGTAAACCCCTCTAATGCGACCACTTCATGAATAAACATGGGTGTCCTTATAAGCAAGTGGTTGCTTAATGCAGGCAGAAAGCTCCTCTAGGAGTCTTCTGCATTAATTGCGTCCTGCATTAAGCTACCGCCTGCATCTAGCACCCAGAATTATACCTCTTTTAGGTGGTCGCATTAGCGGGGTTTTACTGTATACGCTATGTGGACTCGCTGAATATCTATATTGGAATATAACACATACTTAGTTTGAATACGGCTAACAAAGTAAAATCAGATCTATAGTTTCCATAATAGCAGACCCTGATCAGGCGGCTCCTCCAGAAGCGGTCTGATCTGGGTCTACTCTGCAGAAACAGTCTGATCTGGGTCTACTCTGCAGGCAGGGTCTGATCTGGGTCTACTCTGTTTGCAAATATGCCAAAATGCGTCCTTTTCAGGTAATATAGGAACTTAACACTACAGGTGCGTCACTTTGAAGTCAAAACAGGAAATGACTCAAGTGGGCCTCGAGTGGTCAATGACGTCACACACGTGACGTTGAGTCATAGGGGTCACGCGGCACTGAGTCATAGGGGCCACTCGGCACTGAGTCATCGGGGTCACGCTGCACTGAGTCATTGGAGTCACGCCCCACGGAATCATCGGGGTCACGCGATCGTGAATCACAAACAATTTCCATGACAAATCCTAAAACCTGTCCCTTCATGAAATCGCTACTTAAAAATCGACGTAAGAAGCTACCCTGAGTAGGGTTTATAAAGAGATGTCACTTTAACGACACGAGCGTTTATGAACAGATCTGAGTAAGAGTTTTAAAAGTAAAGCAACCTACATTTTTTTCTGAACGATCTCGCATAGTGCCTGTTTTGCATATAATATATCTCGCATAGTGCCTGTTTTGCATATAATATATCTCGCATAGTGCCTGTTTTGCATATAATATATCTCGCATAGTGCCTGCTTTGCATATATATGTATATGAACTCTATTTGTGTCGTAAATTAAATTAAATGCCTTCGAATGAGAACCAAAATATTTTTTTCTACGGAATGGATGTAGTATACAGTCAGTTTTTCCCGAGTACATTCGAAGAGAATGGACAAGTTTTCACGTGTATGGAATAATATATGCACTTTAAAAAAGCAGGTAAGCGACCTTAACAGTAAAAGCATCTCATCATAGACGTACACACATTTTTAATTCCTATTAACATTTTGTCAGTTTTACATAAATCTTTTCTCTAGACATGTACAAATTCTGGTGTACTAATTCGCCGTAAATAACACATTACCCTATATTAAATCGTTTTCCCAAAAAGATTAGCGCTAAAACTGATTTCTTTATTTAATTTCAACAGAAACCTTTGGGGACGAAGAACGTGGTCGACGTATTCTTGCCACCGCATCTCCGTTTAACCATAAGCGACTGGGGAGGCAGGTACGATTTTAACGCGATTCCATTTGGACGGAGAAATCCAAATTAATCGCCAAGCGAGGGAATTTGTCAAAATTTAGACAGAACGATCATTTGAAAAACATATTAATAGCTTCGTATCCGAACTATCTTCTGGAAGCTAGTCCATATGACAGAAAATGGGGTATTGGGAGAGCTTGAGGGAATCCATGCATTCAAGACCCGATGCATTGGCGCGGAAAAAATCTGTTGGGACGGATATTTATGGAAGTCAGAGAAGAGTTAATGCAAGATTAGACAATTGTATGAAGCGTATATGTCCTTTCTAATTACACTACCATTATTGTAAAAGCGCTACCCGCGGGACAGCCCTAATCCCCTCGCGCTGTTTTTGAGCGGGGCTAATAAAATTGAAACATTCAGTGTTGTTTTTATTTCTTTTCGCATATGGAAAGAGAGAAAGAAGAGATAGATCGTCAGACTAATAGACGGCCAGAAAAAGGAAAAGAGACAGAGAGAAAAAGAAATATGTAGAAAGAAACATAATGAGAGGTGAAAGACAACAAATACTATTTCATCTTCCAATCATCAGTTTTTTTATTTATTTCTTTTTGCATAAATCAAAATGACGATGTCAGCGGCAAAACATTACTTTCTAGCATACGGAGTAAACTTTCTGAAGTTTCTCTATAGTCTCTTCTGAAATCGAAATTCCTTTCATCGTCGGAATCACTGTTACTGTCGTCATCAGCTACGATACCTTCTTTTTTCATCGGACACCACGTTTTGACGTGCGCTCGCAAGTGACGGAGATTCGATAGAAACGAACCGCAGTCGTCGCACGTGATCCTAATGTCGCCCTGTGTAAGGAGGTCCATAGGCGCCAATGATTGACGATTTTGTACTGGTTGGCAGTTTACTTTCGACTGGTAGATAGATCCTGTTTTATGGACCTTAACTTCGGTCGTCTCTCGTATATATTCCAGTACATTCGCCCGCATACGCGAGCGTTCAAGCGTGTTTGGTTCCAAATCGATCAACAGGTAACCGTACGGCTGTCACACGGCTTCTTCGAAATGACGTAACAGATATCGAGAGTTACCTGGGTATATTTGTCTGGCCAGGGTCATGACTTCTTGTCTGTCTACGGGATTGTTAAATAACACTAGATAATGACAGTTTCTTCTCTGGGTCGGTTCCTTACTATAGTAAAGGTTCAGATTGAGAGCGATCACGGACACATTTCTGTGGTGACTGCCTTCGGTGAACAGGTCCGTGACTCTCGGTTCTTTGGCCGCTTCGGTAGCCATGTCGTCCAAAACGATGACGTTGTTGACGCGAGGGTCTAGAAATCCTTCACTGTCTAGGTTTAAAGGAACGCCTTGTATAAACTCTACTTTCGGATAAACTGTTCTCCGTATGACATCGTACAGAGGCTGCCATCGTTTATATTACCAGATGATACGTTGGGGTACCGGTTGTATCTTATCAACTTTTTGCAGCAGTTGGGACAGAAAATATGTTTTTCAGCAGGATGTCGGTCCGCTGACGATACATGTAAATGGATGTTGAAAGGTAAACGGTTGTTGTTCCTGTTGTTGTTGCTGCTGCTGTTGTTGTTGCTGTTGTTGTTGTTGTTGCAGTTGTTGTGGTTGCAGTTGTTGTTGTTGTCGTTGTTGTTGCTGTTGTTGTTGTTGCTGTTGTTGGTGTTGGGTGTTGCTGCTGCGGTTCCTTATCGTCAAATATGTCATTGTGTTTATGTTTCCGGTGTCGTTTCAAACTGTTCAACCAGGTATAGGACTTGTCGCAAAAATTACAACGATCCATGATTCCCTTTTAGCGTAATACAGGTTGCTGTATTGTTCGTTTGCTTATAAACTTCCGTGCGTTTGACTTTCAGAGCGATTCCGATAACCATAGTGAAAGCCGTTTCTTTAAGCTGTTTTTTTATTGGGGCTACTTTTTTCGAATGGTCAACGTTAACCATTTGAGGAGGTAAAACGGATATTTTCTTGGGTACGGGTCGTAATCCATGTCCTCCCGGGATAACGTAAAATATGCAACGAATGCGACTGTCGAAACTAACCTTTTTTCAAAAATGCTCATCTTTCTAAAATCAATCATTCTGCACACTTCGTGGAAAAAGTAGTAAAATTGCCCCACCTCCACGCCGTATTACTATTTGGCGACAATCTAGGCCTCCAACGCTACACTGAAGGTAAAAGATTTAATGCGTTTGCTGCGCTTTTAATTTATTCTCTGGTCTATGCAATTTCCTACATTGTAGACACAACAGTGGTTGTTGTTGTTATTGCTGCTGTTGCTGTTGTTGTTGCTGCTGTTGTTGTTGTTGTTGTTGTTGTTGCTGCTGATGTTGTCGTTGTTGTTGTTGTTGTTGTTGTCGTGTCGTGTTGTTGTTAGAATCAGAAACCTTTTATCTCTTAGTCTAGGGGTCGGGGCCATACACACAAGGACAAATAGCCTTGATCCAGATTAGATGCGGACTTTGTTAGCAGACGACACTTCCATCCTCTTTTTCCTGACAATCGGGGCACATAGGACACGATCCCTCGTGATCGTCATAAAACCCCTCTTCTTCTACTGGGCAATTGTGCCTCTTTCCCAAGTATGTGAGAATGGAGCACTTGCCACATTCTATTTGACATGGATTTTAACGACGGAACACCTCGAACTCATCCTACAATAATGCGAGATCAATTGTAAGTCCCATTTATACAAATATCTCACTATGGGTCACCTTATCTGGTTATTTTGCATTATTCTACAACTCTTTTCTGATGGTGCTAAATTATAACTGAGCAAGCTAAAGGTCGATAACACATAGGCAAACTCTGTACAAGTAAAACGTCTTCACTCTATTGTTTCCGATATATTAATAAAATTTAACAAACTGAAACAGTTGTGTAATGTTGTTTGTGGCTGTTGTTGTTTCTTTTACATTGGTGTTAAGATATATTTCAGTGGAGTATACACTGTGGTCAACACAAATTAACGTATGTATAAATGAGAATTAGAAACGGGACATTTTTTATCAGTGAAAGTAGACTGATCCGTTGCCGCACCGGACGAATCTATTTAAACTGAACCGGGCACGACTGTCATTAAGATGTTGAAGGGGGCCTGTCCTGTTTGAAGGGAAAGGTACTTGAATGATTTCGGTGAGTAGGATATAAACTTGCTTGGATAGAGTTTGTCTTAAAATTTGTAACTTCAAAAACTGAATATATCATCGTAGAAATAATACAAGAGGACCAGAATGGCCCTGAAGCGCTCACCAGACAATCAGAGGAGAAGATTTTCAAAGGTTTCACTATATGTTTTTACAGAAAACCAGCCTGCCCTGGGGCATGGCTAATTTTGACCAAAGAGGCACAATTTATATAACATTTGTAGAGGACCTGAACATGATGTTATGTGCCAAATATGAAAGCTGAGAACCTTCCAGTTTCAGACGAGAAGATTTTCAAAGTTTTCACTATATGTTTCTATTGAAAACTGCCCACCCCTGGGGCAGGGCCAATTTGCCCCTGGAGCCATAATTTATATAAATTGTGTAGAGGACCTGAACATGATGCTATGTGCCAAATATGAAAGCTGAAAACCTTCAAATTTCAGAGGAGAAGATTTTCAATGTTTTCACTACATGTATTTGTTTCTATTGAATACTGCCCAAACCATAGGGCGGGGCCAATTTTGTCCCTGGGGCCATAATTTATATAACTTTTGTAGAGGATCTAAACATGATGTTATGTGTCAAATATAAAAGCTGAGAGCCTTCCAGTTTCAGAGAAGAAGATTTTCAAAGATTTCACTATTTCTTTCTATTGAAAATTGCCCACCCCTGGGGCAGGGCCAATTTTGACCCTGGGGCCATAATTTATATAACTTGTGTAGAGGACCTGAACATGATGCTATGTGTCAAATATGAAAGCTATGAGAGTTCCAGTTTCAGAGAAAAAGATTTTCAAATATTTCACTATTTGTTTCTATTGAAAACTGCCCACCCCTGGGGCGGGGCCAATTTTGATCCCAGGGCCATAATTTATATAACTTTTGTAGAGAACCTGAACATGATGATCTGTACCAAATATGAAAGCTGAGAACCATCCAGTTTTAGAGAAGAAGATTTTCAAAGATTTCACTATTTGTTTCTATTGAAAACAAGGCACCCCTGGGGCGGGGCCAATTTTGACCCCAAGGCCATAATTTATATAAATTTTGTAGGGGACCTGAACATGATGCTCCGTGCCAAATATGAAAGCTGAGAGACTTCCAGTTTCAGAGAAGAAGATTTTCAAAAAATTAACTTTTTGTCTCTATTGAAAAGTGCCCACCCCTGGGGCGGGGCCAATTTGACCCCAGGGCCATGATTTATATAACTGTTGTAGAGGACCTAAACATGATGCTATGTGCCAAATATGAAAGCTCAGAACCTTCTGGTTTAAGAGGAGAAGATTTTCAAAGTTTTACTATATGTTTCTATTGAAAACAAGGCACCCCTGGGGCGGTGTCAATTTTGACCCCAGGGTCATAGTTTATATAACTTTTGTAGAGGACCTAAAGCTGATACTATGTGCCAAAGATGAAAGATGAGAACCCTGTAGATTCAGAGGAGAAGAGTTTTGAAGGTTCAAATTGTTGACGACGAACGACGCACGACGCACAACGGGCGGTCACAAAAGCACACTCTGAGCAGAAAGTGCTCTGGTGAGCTAAAAACGTGTTGAAGGTATTAACCCTTTCCCTGTTCTGTGTTTATTACACATTTTAATACCTATTGAATATGAAATAAGAAAGGTGGAACATTGTAGTCATTTTAGAAAGTAAAGACACAGATCTTTGAAATTATATTAGCAAACAGAGTAGACCCTGATCAGACGGCTCTAGGAGCTATCTGATCTGGGTCTACTCTGTTTGCAAATGCGTGAAAACACGTTTATATGAGGGAAAGGGTTAAACTAACCATTTGTCTGACAATACTGGAAAGTAAAGAGCTCTAACGCTAGTATAAAGGATAAACAAATCTAAATGTATTTATTATCCTACCAATTTGACCTGAGACTCATGCATATTCCGTGTATTATCGTCGGCAATCTTCGAATACATTTCCGAAGGTATAAGAATGCGCTATCAGAATACAGTAAATCCCCTCTAATGCGACCAGCAAAAGGGGGAATACTTCACAGTGGCAAAGGCATGTAGTAGCTTAATACAGGGCGAAAGTTATGCAGAAAGCTCCTGTAGGAGCTTTCTGCATAACTTTTGTCCTGCATTAAGCAACCACCTGCTTATAAAGACAGCCATGTTTATTCATTAAGTGGTCGCATTAGAGGTGGTTTACTGTACAATCCTCGAGGAACATGATTGTTACCAGCTTTTGGTTTGCTATTTTTTGTCACAGAGTATTACGAACAATCCCGATAAACACGTCGAAATTTAATCGAGTCTCAGGTCAAATTGGGAGGATAATAGCATGTTAAAGGTAAATAATAACATATACTTATCCTGAACACGTGTAAAACTCTGGTTCAGAGATGTTTGTATAACAATGACTGCTTGCTTTTCGTGCGCTTAATAGGAAGCGTTGTAAAGACAGATTCAATTTTATCTGGCCGTCATTAATATCTCGCGTAGTGAGGTGGTGTTTTGTTTGTTTTTGTTGTTTTTTTAAAATGAGGCTTATACATTTCTTTTTATTATATGTGTAGACATTGCTTTAAAATTAACATATTGGCAATATCCCTTAGACGGTGGAGTAATAATATATTTGGTTCAGTAAGTGAACATCCTGTTTCCGCTCGATAGTATACAGTGTGAGAGGACGGTCTCTCTGAATATCTGTGTGTTTGTTAAAATATGTTTCGCTAATATGTAGAATAGAAGAGTAAAAACCTTCATCTTAAGAAACAACAACAACAGCCCTAGTAGTTGGATCCTTGAAATAATAAATATAGGGTGGTTTTGGAAGGCTTAACCTAAGAGTTTGACTTGTTAAGGGTCTTGTGTAAGTTAGTAGTGGAGACATAGTCGGGTCATTTATGTTAGAGTATATGTTTAGGGGAAAGAGAATATTGTATAAAATATCTTACCTTATTATGAATTCAGTACTATGATGATAACGTAACGTTTTAAATCCAGAAAATCACAAGAGATACTAAAACCACGCTATTGGAACTAGCCTCTTAGGTACAGCAGACGACGATCTCGAGTGGTATGGACACTTGAACGTACTTACGCTGACGTTCTTATCCCGTACGTGCAGGTCGGCGATTAGCTACGTTTAGAAATAACCGTCACGTTGGAGTGTTTGCGCCACTCTACTAAGAGGAAGTTAACGTCTGATTCACTGTGGCGTGATGAAATGACGTAGGTGGCGCTCTATGATTGGTTCTAACGTCGATTGTTTTAAGTAGCGTCTAAATGTAGGGATAGGTTTTATGACGTGTTATGGAAAGTTTTTGTGACTCGGGACAGCGTGGCCCCGATGATTCACTGCCGCGTGACTCCGATGACTCGGTGCCACGTGACCCCTATGACTCAGTGTCATGTGATGACTGAACGTCACGTTCGTGACGTCATTGACCACTAGAGGCCCACTTGAGTCATTTCCTATTTTGACTTCAAAGTGACACACCTGTAGTCTTAACTTACGTTTATCTGATGTGGTTTTAGCTATGGGTCCTTGACAGGGCTTAACGGAAATGAAGCACGCACTGAAAAGAGCTGATACCCAAACCCCCACACTGGCTGATGTGTTTGTCCTTGATAAGGTTTATCAGAAATAGGGCACTCACAGCATCACTACGTGCACGTTTTCCTCCACTACAGATAAAAGGCCACTTATGCACTGATTAGGCGCTATCTTTCAGGGATTGTTTGTGTAAAACATGGAGTCACGCCGTTGCAATGACATTATGTGACCGTCACATACAACTCAAAGTGTGAGTCATAGTACAGCAGAGGTCCAGATAAGATGCGTACATTTAAATAAATTCATGAAAAACTCCTTTATTTCTCCATCAAACTGTCTCGAAGTGACGATAACAGTAGTGAGTAGTGAGTGCTCACAGTATGGGGTTTAGCGGTAATATGACGGCGGCAGCTTAATGCATGATGAAAGTTGCGCAGAAAGTCCCCAAAAGGAGATTTCTGCATTACTTTCGTCTCTGTATTAAGCAACAATCTGAAATTAAAGACAGCCATGTTTATTCAATAAGTGATCGCCTAACTCATTCCCCCCTACACTATGTTTAGACCCAACCTCTTTGAATTAATCTACCTAATGGCCCTGGCACACTATGGCGTATGAGACAAACGTATGCATTACGTATGAAAAACTGGTCATACGCACAACTGTTGAACGTATGAACCCAAAATTGTCCACCACTTTCTTCGATGAACGTAATATATTACAACGGCGTGAATAGCGTATGCGTACCGTACATCAGGCGTATATACAGCGTATGAGAAACGTATACGAGCGTGTGTCAACTTATGTCACCGTCAGTGTAGCGAATATCAGCGTATAAGTAGCGTATGAGTAACGTATTCTTACCGCATGTGAGCGTATGAGCAGCGTATGGATAGCCAGAAATAGGTTACATACGTTAGTCATTCGTCAGACATACGTTACAAGTACATGTACGTTACTGATACGCTGTCCATATGATGGATTTATTGGCCGCCTTCATGCCACCGTATGTGAAACGCGTTTGACCTATAAGTAACGTACCTGTACCGACACTGTAGCGTATTCAACGTGTGCCTAGCGTGTGATGAGCGTATGCGTAACGTATAATTCATACGCTCGTATACGCTGAACTTTTTTGAACATGTTCAAAATTATTTTCGGCCTTTGCGTATGAGAACGTACACCGGCGTATGACAACGTACCTGGAACGTATACAACGTATGCCTAACCTACCCCTAGCGTATATATGCGTATGCGAGCGTGTGAGCATTATTTTCTCATACGCTCGTATGCGTTCGTGCCATACGCTCTAGAGTGACACCCTCTTTAAATAAGCATTAACTATAGAAAAGGAGATAGTTTTGAAACTATTAAGATCAATAGAGTATTTGTTCCTATACGGAGCAAACGCTCTCTTATTCACAATGGTTTTCAAAACATGACTTTTACAAAGGCACCAAAAGGTGTCAGTAGGTGAGAATGGATTGAAATAGGCGATACTATATATTTCTTCCTTTATATTAAAAAAGTTATACTTGTACATTAAAACCACAAAACTGAATTGTTTGTGCAAATTGTCAGATCGGAGACGGTATAGTTCGCTGCCAGTACGCAGTTGAGATTCTTAATAATAGCAACAGCGTGGATCCAGCTGATATGCCTAACAATAACAACAGCGTGGATCCAGCTGATATGCCGAACAATAACAACTTTTTGTATCCAGATGACATACCTAATAATAACTGTTTTTGGATCTAGATGAGATGCTAATAAAGACAACAGTGTGCATCAATTGATAAACCTAATAAAGACAACAGTGTGCATCAATTGATAAACCTAATAATGACAACAGTGTGCATCAATTGATAAACCTAATAATGACAACAGTGTGTATCAATTGATAAACCTAATAATGACAACAGTGTGTATCAATTGATAAACCTAATAATGACAACAGTGTGTATCAATTGATAAACCTAATAAAAACAAAATTGCAAATCAAAATATAAGACCAATCACAGCTCGATGGGACATTGTTTGGAGCCAGAAAGGCATGCAGACCAATTCGTACCAGACACAAATTCCACAAAACCCGTCCTGGATTGCTCTTTTGACTATAGCGGCTGTAAAAATAATGTCCCGTTGGAATATGTTGGTGATTATTTTTCGCCAACATGTCAACGTCATTTTAAGCATTTAAACACTTGCGGACGATTGGTAACGAGCGCGCAATTTGAAAAACATGGGACCCACTGCGTCCGTTTTTTTGAAAATGAACGTTATTGGAATGCTAGTGTCGTGGGTTTTCGTAATGTCTCCAGCGCGATTGACCCTCCAGCCACCCGTGTGATACATGGGCGAGAAACTAAGTTCCTGTTCGAAAATATAAGACCAACCAGAGCTCGCTGAGACAGTGATTGGAGCCAGAAAGGCGTGCAGACCAATCCATACCAAACCCAAAAATGAGCAATCTTCGCCCTTTCTTAAAATTAACGTTATCTGAATGGTAGTGTCGTGGGGTTTTCGTAATGTCTCTAGCCCGATTGACCCTCCAGCCACCCGTTTGATACATGGGAGTGGAGCTGAGCCCGAAAATATAAGACCAATCGCAGCTCGATGGGACATTGTTTGGAGCCAGAAAGGCATGCAAACCAATTCGTACCAGACACAAATTCCATAAAAACTGACATTTCTACCCGTCTTCGATTGCTCTTTTGGCTATAGCGGCTGTAAAAGTTTATATCCCATTGGAATATTTGATGGCTTATTTTTCGCCATGATGTCAGCGTCATTTTAAGCCCTCAAACACTTGCGGGCGATTGGTAACGAGCGCGCAATTTGAAAAACATGGGACCCACTACGTCCGTTTTTTGAAAATGAACGTTATTTGAATGCTTGTGCCGTGGCTTTTCGTAATGTCTCCAGCCCGATTGACCCTCCAGCCACCCGTGTGATACATGGGCATGAAAATGAGTCCCTTCTCGAAAATATAAGACCAACCAGAGCTCGCTGAGACAGTGTTTGGAGCCAGAAAGTCGTGCAGACCAATCCGTACCAAACCCAAAAATGAGCAATCTTCGCCCTTTCTTAAAATTAACGTTATCTGAATGGTAGTGTCGTTGGGTTTTGGTAATGTCTCCAGCCCGATTGACCCTCCAGCCACCCGTGTGATACATGGGCGTAGAGCTGAGTCCCTGCCCGAAAATATAAGACCAAGCACAGCTCGATTGGACTTTGTTTAGAGCCAGAAAGGCATGCAGACCAATTCGTACCAGACACAAATTCCATGAAAACTTACATTTATACCCGTCTTCGATTGCTCTTTTGACTATAGCGGCTGTAAAAATTATGTCCCATTGGAATATTGGTGATTTTTTTTGCAAAGATGTCAGCGTCATTTTAAGCCCTCAAACACTTGCGGGCGATTGGTAACGAGCGCGCAATTTGAAAAACATGGGACCCACTGCGTCCGTTTTTTGAAAATGAACGTTATTTGAATGCTAGTGTCTTGGGTTTTCGTAATGTCTCCAGCCCGATTGACCCTCCAGCCACCCGTGTGATACATGGGCGTGAAGCTGAGTTAATGCCCGAAAATATAAGACCAATCACAGCTCGATGGGACATTGTTTGGAGCCAGAAAGGCATGCAGACCAATTCGTACCAGACACAAATTCCACAAAAACTTACATTTCTACCCGTCCTGGATTGCTCTTTTGACTATAGCGGCTGTAAAAATAATGTCCCGTTGGAATATGTTGGTGATTATTTTTCGCCAACATGTCAGCGTCATTTTAAGCCATCAAACACTTGCGGGCGATTGGTAACGATCGCGCAATTTGAAAAACATGGGACCCACTGCGTCCGTTTTTTGAAAATGAACGTTATTTGAATGCTAGTGTCGTGGGTTTTCGTAATGTCTCCAGCCCGATTGACCCTCCAGCCACCCGTGTGATACATGGGCGTGAAGATGAGTCCCTGCCCGAAAATATAAGACCAATCAGAGCTCGCTGAGACAGTGTTTGGAGCCAGAAAGGCGTGCAGACCAATCCGTACCAAACCCCAAAATGAGCAATCTTCGCCCTTTCTTAAAATTAACGTAATCTGAATGGTAGTGTCGTTGGGTTTTCATAATGTCTCCAGCCCGATTGACCCTCCAGCCACCCATGTGATATATGGGCGTGGAGCTGAGTCCCTGCCCGAAAATATAAGACCAATCACAGCTCGATGGGACATTATTTGGAGCCAGTAAGGCATGCAGACCAATTCGTACCAGACACAAATTCCATAAAAACTTACATTTCTACCCGTCTTCGATTGCTCTTTTGACTATATGTCATAGGGTGTGCATTATAATAGAATACCATTTTGGATGATATGTTGTTTATTTTTATTATTTCCCATTTGGCATATTTGACAGTGACCTCTACAAGTATTTGAAATCTAAGGGGGTTTAACTCTGACTGTTTGTTAACCGCATTTGCACGTGCACTTTTATATCACCGTTGTCATCCTTCATGGTTGGACGTGACTCCTGCTATTTTGATATATTGATTGTATGTCTACAATACAGTCAGAACCTATATAAGAATTATATGCATTGAGCAATTAGACCGCTTAACAGTTGACGGTCTTACTTATTATTTCGTCGTCAAACGGACCCCACCCATACTTGTCGGTACAGCCGGGGAAAGCCCGACGACAATGGCGCCCAACGTTCAAGTTGACTGTTGCTAGAGATTGGTCGTGTGGATATATGGCAGAGAACGTTATAGAACTCTCCGTCGTTTCGTAACGTTGGATAAATCTGGAGGATAACTGTGTTTGGACATTAAGGAAGGCCTTAGTTACTGATCAGTATAGTGCTTGTGTCACGTGACTCATATTTCGCGGGAATCGCGATGGACAGATAGACAGAGGAGAATTCGGCCGACGGAAGTATATATGTTAATCGGAGCTCATCACGGATACTACGGAACTTCATCGATGGATTGATTGACTGTGTCGTGTGAATATACTTATTTCTTTTAGAATAAGTTTATAAATATAGTGAATAGTTAATGACACGTGAGTAAATCTAATATTACAGTGATTATTGACATTGTTTATATAGCAGTAGCAGAATAAGGTTTTTTTATTAGTCTTAGTGGTTCGCATTTAGTATACAGTTTATTGTTTGTCTTATTTTCATTAGCATTGATAGTTAGTTTAAGTAATTGCTGATTGTATTTGTTTATCATTGTTTTTCTTCGTCTCTCTACCTTTGTCTTTTTTTCCTTATCTCTATATCGTCTCTCTATCACTGTAACCTGATCTACATTTCGCTGTTGTACTTGCCTTGCTATCGTTTTTGTGTATTTCTTCTTATCCGTGCAACGTTTGTTTTTCTTTATCTCTCTATCTTTGTTTTTCCTAATCTCTCATTTTCCCTGTCTTTTCATCAGTGTTTTTGTTTATCATTTCATTTTCCATCAGAGTTCTCCTACCTCACGGAGTCAACATAGTTTGCAAACTAATTTCTTATATTATTGGTGTGTTATTTGCTCTTACGACTTCAATCATTCATATGATTTGGATCAACACAGTTTTCGAAATAGCTGTCCCTTCCCTCACTCGTTTTACACTGCATGCTTGAACTAAAACAATAACAGATTGCTATAAGGGTTTATATTCCATGGGCTGCAAATAGAAAGTTGTTATTAGTCCATTTTACATAAGGGTCCAAGTGTTATAGCAAAATCATTTTGCACGTGGGATAATCAGCGTGTATGTGTATGCCCCAGTGTGTAGAGTTGAGTTACTTGTATCAAAAGGCCTGAGCTTTACTGTGGTTTCTCTATGATAAAATATTCAGAATTTGTGTTAATTTCCGCGGCGAAGAATGTATTAGTTATAACTGGTAAACTTTTTGGATAAATATTATTCATAAAGTATATCGGTTCGCGGTGTTTTTGTGATACTGATTTATCAGGAGGTAGTTATCTCGTGAAAAAGTTTAAACGGTTAGCGGATTAGTGCGTTGGCGTGCGTATACCTGTGTGCTTATAGTATCGAAGCGCTTCAGAAATATAGCAGAGGCCTGTTCAGGAGTGTGGGCGCTAGATGTCACTTCGAGCGCTTGGACTCTGAACGAGGGCGCCCGCCTAGTGCCAGCTAGCGCAAGCTAGCCTACTCGCGTGGTGTATCGCTTTGTCATTCGCTTGTGTTTCCAAGATGGCTACCAACACGGTAACAGAAGCAACCGACTGGAAGAAAACAATCATAATTAACAAACTGATACTCTAGAACCCGACCGCAGAACAAAAATGTACTTGCTTTTAGAGAGGGCGCTCGATCGCGTTCAGCAGTAACACTTTTGCTCGGGCAAGCGCTCATCAAGCGCCCGCGCTCCTGAACAGGCCTCAGATGTCGTTTTAGTGTTTGCACTAGAACCGGTGCAACGGTAAATATTTGACCGTATAATTTGACGGCGCACAAATAGGATTGGATGCCATTGACATTGATGGTTTATTTTGGAATCATTGTAAATAAAATAAAGATTTGCTAATAAATGTGTCTTTATTGACAGATGTGGACTAGGGAATATTTGTTTGTTTTGCAGTTGTGTTTTTATTCAGAGATTCAGGAATGTTGGGTTACATTTTGTTGCGTACATATTCATACATTTATATATACATATGTACATACAGTCATACACAGTGAAATATTTGTGTGCACGTACATTCACAAAGATATTACAGATCCACTGACACCATACAAACAGATACTTAATTTAAACAGACAGACAAGTATCATGGCTACTTATTTGTCAACGAGGGAACTGAGAAGGATAGAAAGAAATAGGAATAGAGGAGAAACAGATGAAGATATGTCAGATTTGGAAAGAGTGCGACGTCAGATTGAGGAGGAAAGACAAAGGAGGAGATTACTTAAACATAGAGAAAAGGAACAGGAATTATCTGGAAAAGGGAAACCATCGGAGAAGGAAACCAAGACTTTACAATTAGATATGCAGCCTCCTGGAATTGGTTTGATAGAAAGAGAATTAGCCCGTGTTACGGAAAAGAGTTTGGAATCATCAGAATCAGATGGATTTTCCCACGATGAAGAGCGATTTAAGAGAACAGGCATGGGAATAACTTCAGTTGAAGAACTGAGCATGACTGATAGCAGTGATGAGTTTGATAAAATCTCACTGCTTGATGAAAGTGATTTAGAGCGCATAATGAAGGGCTGTAGCACAGACGTTGATGATGCTGCTGTTGCTGATGAATCTTGGT
Organism: Azorinus chamasolen; assembly: GCA_963576725.1. Lineage (NCBI taxonomy): Eukaryota > Metazoa > Mollusca > Bivalvia > Cardiida > Solecurtidae > Azorinus > Azorinus chamasolen. The sequence continues at coordinate 94,588,350 of OY755241.1, read as the reverse complement.
CAAAAGATTTAGCTTGGATAGATATGAAATTGAATGAATTGAAGATGGAGAATTTGCACAACGAATCTATGAAGCATAAGGAAGTATTACGGAATGCCAAAGTGAATACGTCTGCGAAGAGAGTTGAAACTTGAAATGAAGAACCAATATTAAAGGGACGAGAAGCAAAGAAGAGAATAGTAAAAGCGGATAATTATAGAGGAAGCAGCTATAGATCCTCTCAACAGAAACATGCTTCAGCTAAGAATGCGGATGTTCAAGTAAAAAGTGAAGAAGAAGCTGAAAAGGAATTACGGGAAAAGATACAGAGATTGCAAGCGAAGGAACGAGATTTAGCCAAACGGATTGAAATAGTTAAAGTAGATAAAAAGAAGAAAAGGGAGAAAGAAGCAGAGAAGATACGCCTTAGAGAGGAAAGGATAAAGAAACTTAGAGATACGGAACCATTCGTTAATAGAAAGCCTTATCAAGAAAGAAAGCATTCTCGATCAACCTGAAAAGTCAGATGATGACTTTGATGCAGTTCTAGATGAGCAAAGGAAAGACGATACCAATAAGATTCAAAATCCGAAGATCAAATCAATGAAAAGACCAACTATTCCAAAACTGACAGAGGATACGTTTGAAGAATGGAAGATTGAAGTAGATGTGATTTTGTCGTCTGATCTTTATCATGAGGAGATACTCAGAGAACAAATCCGGAATTCTTTAAGTGGCAAGACACGGACAATTCTTTTGAACATGGATTCAAATGCATCAACGAAAGATATTATTACAAAGCTTGAGAACACATATGGCAACATTAAATCTGGAGAGTCGGTGTTAGAGGAGTTCTACTCTGCGAAACAGAAGGAGAATGAAACGGTTGCTGAATGGGGTGTTCGTATTGAAAATATTTTGAAAGAAGCAATAAGGAAAGGAGAAGTTTAACAAGGAAAAGCAGATCGCATGCTGAGGAAACGGTTTTGGAGAAATCTCAGAAACGAGCAATTGAAGAATGCTACCAGATCTGCCTTTCAGTCAGACAAGAACTTTGAAGAATTAAGAAGAGAAGTTAGAATAGAGGAAAGCGAGATGAGAGTTAGTCAGTGTCCAGTTAAGACAGAGGTTGATAAAACTGCTACTCCACAACAGCGAACAGACAATAATGATCAGATGACGTTGATGAAGAGTCTGATAGAACGGCTCGAGAAGCTCGAGGAGAAGTTATCAGCGAAAGAGAGTGTAGGAAACAGTACAAGAAACAGCGAGGAACATAGCAACTGGAGAGGAGAAATAATCATAGAGGATGGTGAACAGAGAAGAGGAACATACCGTGGAAGAGGAAGATGGAACAGATATAGGAGCGGTGGTGCATATAGAGGATATGGAGGAAGGTCTAATTGGCACAGAAATCAGAATGGGTTTAGAGATAGACAGTTTGACGGAGATGGAAGAAAGGAGATAACAATAACAATTCTGCAAATAGTGGAAATTTAAACCACTAGATGTCTCTAGTGAGGGGCAAAGTAGAGACATGCAATTCAAGGAAACCAGTCCCAAGAACAATTTATTGAATCGGATGGTAGGATCAGATAACGTCAGTGAAGTTAAGTTTGAGGATATTCCAGCCTGCGCATTGATTGACTCTGGTTCGATGATAACTTCAGTATCTGAAACATTTTACAACAGCATGGATCCGAAACCGGAACTTAAGCAGCTGTCTGGTTTTAAGTTGGAAGTAAATGTGGCGAATGGTGAAAATCAACCATATTCGGGCTATGTTGAGGCAAGATTATCAGTGCATTTTCTTAGTAACAAAACATTTGATGTAACCGTGCTCGTAGTACCAGCTACAGAATATAATGCAAAAGTACCGATAATCATTGGAACAAATTTGATTCGACTTTGATATGAAGAACATGATGACGATGTCAACATACCACAGTAGTGGAATCTTTTTAGTCTATATCAAGTGACAGAATTGGTATTGTAAGATCGACTCAGAGGTTCGTCATACAACCTTATGAAGCGAGAACAGTGACGGGTTTTGTAAGGAAAAAGAAATCTGTGTCAGCAGTTTTAACTGAAACTTGTACAGACGGACAATGCTCCAACCGTATAGTAACTTGTCCACGTGTCGTTGCTTTAGATCGTCCGGGAACTACAGCTCGTATGCCTGTTAAACTGTTCAACATGTCTGCAAAGCCAGTAACAATACCATACAAGTCAAAACTTTCTGAGCTCAAAGACGTCCAGATCTTGAAGAACATTCCTCTAGCAGAAGAACCACCTAAGGATACATTCAAAGTTTCAGCACAGCAACATGAAATAAAAACTGAGATGGAAGCGAAAGATAAATTTTCTTCGAATTTAGAATTATCAAACTTGACAGAACAGCAAAAGGAACATGCATGTCGTCTTTTCAAGAAATGGGATCATTTTTTCTCCAAAGGCTCAACTGATCTTGGCTTCACCAATCTAATAGAGCATGAAATTCATTTGACAGATCAAACGCCTATTAGGGATCCTCCAAGACACATACCACCTGGAATGTTGAATGAAATCAAACATCATATCCAAGAGATGCTAGAATGTGACGCAATAACGCCATCAACCAGTCCATTTTCGTCAAATATCGTGTTGGTCAAGGAAAAAGATGGAACTTTGAGAGTATGTCTTGATTTTAGGAAATTGAACAGAAAAACTGTTAGAGATGCATACGCCATTCCAAAGATTGAAAACACTTTACATCTTTTGGCAGGTTCGAAATATTTTTCAACTTTAGACCTTAAATCCGGATATTGGCAGGTAGCTATGAAAGAGGATGACAAATTCAAAACCGCATTTAGTACTGGACCTCTCGGACTCTTTGAATGCAATAGACTCCCAATGGGTTTATCGAATAGCCCGGCCACATTTCAAAGATTGATGGAAAGGTGCATGGGAGATCTAAATCTTCGACACTGTTTAATATATTTGGATGACATTATAGTATTCTCACAATCATTTGAAGAGCATTTGGAAGGGCTTGATGCTGTATTTTCTAAACTTTCGGACCAAAACTTGAAACTGAAGGCAAGCAAATGTGAATTCTTTAAAAGGGAAGTGAAATATCTTGGACACATAGTATCAGAAGAGGGCATAAAGACAGACCCAGACAAAACAGAAGCAGTAAAGAACTGGCCAGAACCAAAGTCAGTGAATGCCGTCAGGAAATTTCTTGGGTTCACGGGGTATTACAGGAAATTTGTCAAAGGCTACGCAGCTATTGTGAGACCACTGAATGATCTTTTGATAGGACAGCCAACAAAGAAAAAGTTAAAAGCAAAGAAATCAAGTACATTTTCATGGGGACCAGATCAGCAGAAAGCATTCGAGAACATCAAGGAAAAACTTACCCAGCCTCCTGTTTTGGCCTATGCAAATTACAAACTTCCATTTGTAGTGCATACTGATGCATCCGGAACTGGTCTTGGTGCAATATTGTACCAGCAACAAGTTGGAGTCGATAGGGTAATTGCATATGCAAGCCGCAGTTTAAAGCCATCGGAGAAACACTACCCAGCACACAAGTTATAGTTTCTGGCGTTAAAATGGGCACTGTCAGAGAAATTTCATGACTATCTTTATGGAAGTCGTTTTCAGGTGCTGACAGACAACAATCCTTTGACATATGTACAAACAACAGCAAAACTTGACGCAACTTGTCATAGGTGGATGGCAGCACTTTCAAGTTACGATTTTGAAATAAAATACAGAAGTGGCTTCAAAACTACTTATGCTGATGGGTTATCAAGGAAAGCCGAGGAATATGACAGAACCATTGAATCGAATGTAATTGGTGCAATGTCCTTGTCTTCAACAGTCAATTCTGAAAAGGCACCTTTGATTTATAGTTTGACACCCCCAATGAAGATACCTGACCTAGCCAATCAGCAGATTCAAAAACCAAATGAAGAACTCATTCAAGAGTATTCGTTGTCCTCCAAAGACTGGAGAAAGGCTCAGCAAGATGATCCTGTTATCTCAGTAGTTGTAAGCCATCTCTTGCAAGGTTCAAGGCCAAATGCTAAGCATGCCTTACCAGCTGTTAGGAAATACCTAAGAGAATGGAACAAACTAGGGATCAGGGACAGAGTTCTGTACCGACAAGCCATGTCTGCTGATCAACAGGTAGAGCAACTAGTCTTGCCAACATGCTTGAGAGAAGATGTGTTTACAGCGTTACACGATGATCTTGGTCACCAGGGTCGTGACAGAACATTATCTCTTTTCAAGCAGCGGTTTTATTGGCCGGGTATGGATGCTTGGGTTGAAGACAGAGTCAAAAACAGTCTTAGATGCATTAAACGGAAGTCATCTCAGTCAACGGCTCCGCTTGTGTGTATTACATCGTCTGCACCCATGGAGGTAATCTGCATGGATTTCCTGAAGGTGGACCGTTCGAAAGGTGGGCTTGAAGACATCCTGGTGGTGACTGATCATTTCACTAGATACAAGCATACCCAACTAGAAACCAAACAGCGAAGACAACTGCCCGTATTATCTTTGACAACTTTATTACCCATAATGGTTTTCCATCCAGATTTCACAGCGATCAGGGATCCAATTTTATGTCTTCATTGATAAAAGAACTGTGCGAAATTGCTGGAATTTCAAAGACAAATACAACACCTTACCATGCTATGGGCAATGGAATGACAGAAAGATTCAACCAAACACTATTAAAGATGCTAGGGACACTCGAAGATCATCAGAAATCAGATTGGAAAAGTCACATCAATACACTTGTTCATGCATACAATGTCACGATTCACCCTAGCACTGGTTTTTCACCATATTATTTAATGTTTGGAAGACATCCGAAATTAGCAATTGACGCTTTTCTTGGTCTTTCAATGATGAGGACAACTCAAAAGACAAACATGAGTATGTCAGGAAGCTTCAGGAACGCCTTGCTACATCCTACCAGAAGGCACGAGATGCAGCACAGAAAACTGCAGAGAAAAATAAGAAGATGTATGACCTCAAAGCGCATGCCAGCGGTAAATGTAAATATCTGTTTTGAGAACCATTATTACAGTTCAGATTATCTGAGATTCAGATAATAGATAATGCATACTTATAATAGTTTCATGTTTGTGCATTTCATATTTCTTTGTTTTGTTAAAATGTTATTCTATAGTTTAGGAGTATCTTTTCTCAGAATACATATTTCGATGAAATGTTGTTTGGAGATCGTCATGTCATAGTAAAAGTCGAGGACGACCTTTTCTCGAAAGCGGGGGAGTATGTCATAGGGTGTGCATTATAATAAAAATACCATTTTGGATGATATGTTGTTTATTTTTATTATTTCCCATTTGGCATATTTGACAGTGACCTCTACAAGTATTTGAAATCTAAGGGGGTTTAACTCTGACTGTTTGTTAACCGCATTTGCACGTGCACTTTTATATCACCGTTGTCATCCTTCATGGTTGGACGTGACTCCTGCTATTTTGATATATTGATTGTATGTCTACAATACAGTCAGAACCTATATAAGAATCATATGCATTGAGCAATTAGACGGCTTAACAGTTGACGGTCTTACTTATTATTTCGTCGTCAAACGGGCCCACCCATACTTGTCGGTACAGCCGGGGAAAGCCCGACGACATATAGCGGCTGTAAAAATAATGTCCCGTTGGAATATGTTGGTGATTATTTTTCGCCAAGATGTCAGCGTCATTTTAAGCCCTCAAACACTTGCGGACGATTGGTAACGAGCGCGCAATTTGAAAAATCATGGGACCCACTCCGTCAATTTTTTGAAAATGAACGTTATTTGAATGCTAGTGTCGTGGGTTTTCGTAATGTCTCCAGCCCGATTGACCTTCCAGCCAACCGTGTGATACATGGGCGTGAAACTGAGTCCCTGCCCGAAAATATAAGACCAACCAGAGCTCGCTGGGACAGTGTTTAGAGCCAGAAAGGCGTGCAGACCAATCCGTACCAAACTCAAAAATGAGCAATATTCGCCCTTTCTTAAAATTAACGTTATCTGAATGGTAGTGTCGTTGGGTTTTCGTAATGTATCTAGCCCGATTGACCCTCCAGCTATCCGTGTGATACAATGGCGTGGAGCTGAGTCCATGCCCGAAAATATGACCAAACACAGCTCGATGGGACATTGTTTGGAGCCAGAAAGGCATGCAGACCAATTCTTACCGGACACAAATTCCATAAAAACACATTTCTACCCGTCTTCGATTGCTCTTTTGACTTTAGCGGCTGTAAAAATCATGTCCCATTGGAATACGTTGGTGATTATTTTTCGCCAAGATGTCAGCGTCATTTTAATCCCTCAAACACTTACGGGCGATTGGTAACGAGCGCGCAATTTGAAAAACATGGGACCCCACTGCGTCCGTTTTTTGAAAATGAACGTTATTTGAATGCTAGTGTTGTGGGTTTTCGTAATGTCTCCAGCCCGATTGACCCTCCAGCCACCCGTGTGATACATGGGCGTGAAGATGTGTCTCTGCCCGAAGCTATAAGACAAACCAGAGCTCGCTGAGACAGTGTTAAGAGCCTGAAAGGCGTGCAGACCAATCCGTACTAAACCCCAAAATGAACCATCTTCGCCCTTTCTTAAAATTAACGTTATCTGAATGGTAGTGTCGTTGGGTTTTCGTAATGTCTCCAGCCCGATTGACCCTCCAGCCACCCGTGTGATACATGGGCGTGGAGCTGAGTCCCTGTCCGAAAATATAAGACCAATCACAGCTCGATGGGACATTGTTTGGAGCCAGAAAGGCATGCAGACCAATTCGTACCAGACACAAATTCCATAAAAACTTACATTTCTACCCGTCTTCGATTGCTCTTTTGACTATAGCGGCTGTAAAAATAATGTCCCGTTGGAATATGTTGGTGATTTTTTTTTTCCAAGATGTCAGCGTCATTTTAAGCCCTCAAACACTTGCGGGCGATTGGTAACGAGCGCGCAATTTGAAAAACATGGGACCCACTGCGTCCGTGTTTTGAAAATGAACGTTATTTGAATGCTGGTGTCGTTGGTTTTCGTAATGTCTCCAGCCCGATTGACCCTCCAGCCACCCGTCTGATACATGGCCATGAGGCTGAGTCCCTGCCCGAAAATATAAGACGAACCAGAGCTCACTGAGACAGTAATTGGAGCCAGAAAGGCATGCATACCAATCCGTACCAAACCACAAAATGAGCAATTTTCGCCCTTTCTTAACATTAACGTTATCTGAATGGTTGTGTCGTTGGGTTTTCGTAATGTCTCCAGCCCGATTGAACCTCCAGCCACTCGTGTGATACATGGGCGTGGAGCTGAGTCCCTGTCCGAAATAACAGACCAAACACAGCTCGATGGGACATTGTTTGGAGCCAGAAAGGCATGCAGACCAATTCGTACCAGACACAAATTCCATTAAAACTGACATTTCTACCCGTCTTCGATTGCTCTTTTGACTATAGCGGCCGCAAAATTTATGTCCCATTGGAATATTTGATGGATTATTTTTCACCAAGATGTCAGCGTCATTTTAATTCCTCAAACACTTGCGGGCGATTGGTAACGAGCGCGCAATTTGAAAAACATGGGACCCACTGCGTCCGTTTTTTTGAAAATGAACGTTATTTGAATGCTAGTGCCGTGGGTTTTCGTAATGTCTCCAGCCCGATTGACCCTCGAGCCACCCGTGTGATACAAGGGCGTGAAGATGAGTCCCTGCCCGAAAATATAAGACCAACCAGAGCTCGCTGAGACAGTGTTTGGAGCCAGAAAGGCGTGCAGACCAATCCGTACCAAACCCAAAAATGAGCAATCTTCGCCCTTTCTTAAAATTAACGTTATCTGAATGGTAGTATCGTTGAGTTTTGGTAATGTCTCCAGCCCGATTGACCCTCCAGCCACCCGTGTGATACATGGGCGTGGAGCTGAGTCCCTTCCCGAAAATATAAGACCAATCACAGCTCGATGGGACATTGTTTGGAGCCAGAAAGGCATGCAGACCAATTCGTACCAGACACAAATTCCATAAAAACTTACATTTCTACCCGTCTTCGATTGCTCTTTTGACTTTAGCGGCTGTAAAAATCATGTCCCATTGGAATATTTGATGGATTATTTTTCACCAAAATGTCAGCGTCATTTTAAGTCCTCAAACACTTGCGGGCGATTGGTAACGAGCGCACAATTTGAAAAACATGGGACCCACTGCGTCCGTTTTTTGAAAATGAACGTTATTTGAATGCTAGTGTCGTGGGTTTTCGTAATGTCTCCAGCCCGATTGACCCTCCAGCCACCCGTGTGATACATGGGCGTGAAGATGAGTTCCTGCCCGAAAATATAAGACCAACCAGAGCTCGCTGAGACAGTGTTTGGAGCCAGAAAGGCGTGCAGACCAATCCGTACTAAACCCAAAAATGAGCAATCTTCGCCCTTTCTTAAACTTAACGTTATCTGAATGGTAGTGTCGTGGGGTTTTCGTAGTGTCTCCAGCCCGATTGACCCTCCAGCCACCCGTGTGATACATGGGCGTGGAGCTGAGTCCCTGTCCGAAAATATAAGACCAATCACAGCTCGATGGGACATTGTTTGGAGCAAGAAAGGCATGCAGACCAATTCGTACCAGACACAAATTCCATAACAACTTACATTTCTACCGGACATCGATTGCTCTTTTGACTATAACGGCTGTAAAAATAATGTCCCGTTGGAATATGTTGGTGATTATTTTTCGCCAAGATGTCAACGTCATTTTAAGCCCTCAAACACTTGCGGGCGATTGGTAACGAGCGCGCAATTTGGAAAACATTGGACCCACTGCGTCCGTTTTTTGGAAATGAACGTTATTTGAATGCTAGTGTCGTGGGTTTTCGTAATGTCTCCAGCCCGATTGACCGTCCAGCCACCAGTGTGATACATGGGCGTGAAGATGAGTCCCTGCCCGAAAATATAAGATCAACCAGAGCTCGCTGAGACATTGTTTGGAGCCAGAACGGCGTGCAGACCAATCCGTACCAAACCCAAAAATGAGCAATCTTCGCCCTTTCTTAAAATTAACGTTATCTGAATGGTAGTATCGTTGGGTTTTGGTAATGTCTCCAGCCCGATTGACTCTCCAGCCACCTCTGTGATACATGGGCGTGGAGCTGAGTCCCTTCCCGAAAATATAAGACCAATCACAGCTCGATGGGACATTGTTTGGAGCCAGAAAGGCATGTAGACCAATTCGTACCAGACACAAATTCCATAAAAACTTACATTTCTACCCGTCTTCGATTGCTCTTTTGACTTTAGCGGCTGTAAAAATCATGTCCCATTAGAATATTTGATGGATTATTTTTCACCAAGATGTCAGCGTCATTTTAAGCCCTCAAACACTTGCGGGCGATTGGTAACGAGCGCACAATTTGAAAAACATGGGACCCACTGCGTCCGTTTTTTGAAAATGAACGTTATTTGAATGCTAGTGTCGTGGGTTTTCGTAATGTCTCCAGCCCGATTGACCCTCCAGCCACCCGTGTGATACATGGGCGTGAAGATGAGTTCATGCACGAAAATATAAGACCAACCAGAGCTCGCTGAGACAGTGTTTGAAGCCAGAAAGGCGTGCAGACCAATCCGTACCAAACCCTAAAATGAGAAATATTCGTTCTTTCTTAAAATTAACGTTATCTGAATGGTAGTGTCGTTGGGTTTTCGTAGTGTCTCCAGCCCGATTGACCCTCCAGCCACCCGTGTGATACATGGGCGTGGAGCTGAGTCCCTGTCCAAAATATAAGACCAATCACAGCTCGATGGGACATTGTTTGGAGCCAGTAAGGTATGCAGACCAATTCGTACCAGACACGAATTCCATTAAAACTAACATTTCTACCCGTCTTCGATTGCTATTTTGACTATAGCGGCTGTAAAAATTGATGTCCCATTAAAATATTTGATGGCTTATTTTTTGCCATGATGTCAGCGTCATTTTCAGCCTTCAAACACTTGCGTGCGATTTGTAACGAGCGCGCAATTGGAAAAATATAGGACCCACTGCGTCCGTTTTTTGAAAATGAACGTTATTTGAACGCTAGTGCCGTGGGTTTTCGTAATGTCTCCAGCCCGATTGACCCTCCAGCCACCCGTGTGATATATGGGCGTGAAGATGAGTTCCTGCCCGAAAATATAAGACCAACCAGAGCTCGCTGAGACAGTGTTTGGAGCCAGAAAGGCGTGCAGACCAATCCGTACTAAACCCAAAAATGAGCAATCTTCGCCCTTTCTTAAACTTAACGTTATCTGAATGGTAGTGTCGTGGGGTTTTTGTAGTGTCTCCAGCCCGATTGACCCTCAGGCCACCCGTGTGATACATGGGCGTGGAGCTGAGTCCCTGTCCGAAAATATAAGACCAATCACAGCTCGATGGGACATTGTTTGGAGCCAGAAAGGCATGCAGACCAATTCGTACCAGACACAAATTCCATAACAACTTACATTTCTACCGGACTTCGATTGCTCTTTTGACTATAACGGCTGTAAAAATAATGTCCCGTTGGAATATGTTGGTGATTATTTTTCGCCAAGATGTCAACGTCATTTTAAGCTCTCAAACACTTGCGGGCGATTGGTAACGAGCGCGCAATTTTGAAAACATTGGACCCACTGCGTCCGTTTTTTGGAAATTAACGTTATTTGAATGCTAGTGTCGTGGGTTTTCGTAATGTCTCCAGCCCGATTGACCGTCCAGCCACCAGTGTGATACATGGGCGTGAAGATGAGTCCCTGCCCGAAAATATAAGACCAACCAGAGCTCGCTGAGACATTGTTTGGAGCCAGAAAGGCGTGCAGACCAATCCGTACCAAACCCAAAAATGAGCAATCTTCGCCCTTTCTTAAAATTAACGTTATCTGAATGGTAGTGTCGTTGGGTTTTGGTAATGTCTCCAGCCCGATTGACCCTCCAGCCACCTCTGTGATGCATGGGCGTGGAGCTGAGTCCCTGCCGAAAATATAAGACCAATCACAGCTCGATGGGACATTGTTTGGAGCCAGAAAGGCATGCAGACCAATTCGTACCAGACACAAATTCCATAAAAACTTACATTTCTACCCGTCTTCGATTGCTCTTTTGACTATAGCGGCTGTAAACATTATGTCCCATTTGAATATGTTGGTGATTATTTTTCGCCAAGATGTCAGGGTCATGTTTAAGCCCTCAGACACTTGCTGGCGATTGGTAACGAGCGCGCAATTTGAATAACATGGGACCCACTGCGTCCGTTTTTTGAAAATGAACGTTATTTGAATGCTAGTGTCGTGGGTTTTCGTAATGTCTCCAGCCCGATTGACCCTCCAGCCACCCGTGTAATACATGGGCGTAAAGATGAGTCCCTGCCCGAAAATATAAGACCAACCAGAGCTCGCTGAGACAGTGTTTGAAGTCAGAAAGGCGTGCAGACCACTCCGTACCAAACCCCAAAATGAGCAATTTTCGCCCTTTCTTAAAATTAACGTTATCTGAATGGTAGTGTCGTTGGGTTTTCGTAATGTCTCCAGCCCGATTGACCCTCCAGCCACCCGTGTGATACATGGGCGTGGAGCTGAGTCCCTGCCCAAAATATAAGACCAATCACAGCTCGATGGGACATTGTTTGGAGCCAGAAAGGTATGCAGACCAATTCGTACCAGACACGAATTCCATTAAAACTGACATTTCTACCCGTCTTCGATTGCTATTTTGACTATAGCGGCTGTAAAAGTTTATGTCCCATTGAAATATTTTATAGCTTATTTTTCGCCATGATGTCAGCGTCATTTTAAGCCCTGAAACACTTGCGGGCGATTGGTAACGAGCGCGCAATTTGAAAAACATGGGACCCACTGCGTCCGTTTTTTGAAAATGAACGTTATTTGAACGCTAGTGCCGTGGGTTTTCGTAATGTCTCCAGCCCGATTGACCCTCCAGCCACCCGTGTGATACATGGGCGTGAAGATGAGTTCCTGCCCGAAAATATAAGACCAATCACAGCTCGATGGGACATTGTTTGGAGCCAGAAAGGCATGCAGACCAATTCGTACCAGACACAAATTCCATAAAAAGTTACATTTCTACCCGTCTTCGATTGCTCTTTTGACTATAGCGGCTGTAAAAATAATGTCCCGTTGGAATATGTTGGTGATTTTTTTCGCCAACATGTCAGCGTCATTTTAAGCCCTCAAACACTTGCGGGCGATTGGTTACGAGCGCGCAATTTGAAAAACATGGGAACCACTGCGTCCGTTTTTTGAAAATGAACGTTATTTGAATGCTGGTGTCGTTGGTTTTCGTAATGTCTCCAGCCCGATTGACCCTCCAGCCACCCGTGTGATACATGGCCATGAGGCTGAGTCCCTGCCCGAAAATATAAGACGAACCAGAGCTCACTGAGACAGTAATTGGAGCCAGAAAGGCATGCATACCAATCCGTACCAAACCACAAAATGAGCAATTTTCGCCCTTTCTTAAAATTAACGTTATCTGAATGGTAGTGTCGTTGGGTTTTCGTAATGTCTCCAGCCCGATTGAACCTCCAGCCACCCGTGTGATACATGGGCGTGGAGCTGAGTCCCTGTCCGAAAATAACAGACCAAACACAGCTCGATGGGACATTGTTTGGAGCCAGAAAGGCATGCAGACCAATTCGTACCAGACACAAATTCCATTAAAACTGACATTTCTACCCGTCTTCGATTGCTCTTTTGACTATAGCGGCCCAAAATTTATGTCCCATTGGAATATTTGATGGATTATTTTTCACCAAGATGTCAGCGTCATCTCAACGACCACCCGTGTTCGATTGCACGATAAAACACTGGTATAAATTTATTATTTCGATTCTTACACTTCAATTTAACTATAATTTGCACCGCCACAACGGCACTACGTTTCTTGTCGTACGAATTTTCGAAGCCATATTACGTCACGTTACGCCGTTACAGCTTGTGCGGTGTTTTATTGAGAATTCAAACATAGATACGTCCCTTCTTTGTTTATGTAGATGTGTGCGCGAGGTGTGTTAGAATTATTGTTTAATGGTAGGGGCCAGTCAATTTAAAATAGTATTGATAATTGTTTAATAGTAGGGACCAGTCAATTTAAAGTAGTATTAATTATTGTTTAATAGTAGGGACCAGTCAATTTAAAATAGTATTAATTATTGTTTAATAGTAGGGACCAGTCAATTTAAAGTAGTATTAATTATTGTTTAATAGTAGGGACCAGTCAATTTAAAATAGTATTAATTATTGTTTAATAGTAGGGACCAGTCAATTTAAAGTAGTATTAATTATTGTTTAATAGTAGGGACCAGTCAATTTAAAATAGTATTAATTATTGTTTAATAGTAGGGACCAATCAATTTAAAATAGTATTAATTATTGTTTAATAGTAGGGACCAGTCAATTTAAAATAGTATTAATTATTGTTTAATAGTAGGGACCAGTCAATTTAAAATAGTATTAATTATTGTTTAATAGTAGGGACCAGTCAATTTAAAATAGTATTAATTATTGTTTAATAGTAGGGACCATTCAATTTAAAATAGTATTAATTATTGTTTAATAGTAGGGACCAATCAATTTAAAATAGTATTAATTATTGTTTAATAGTAGGGACCAGTCAATTTAAAATAGTATTAATTGATGTTGACGTTTCAATGGCAAACCCGGATCAGTGTACTCCCTAGAGAATCATTTGATCTTGGTCTACATTGTTGGCAAATGCCAGTACATTCATATGCCATCGGTAATTTCTCAAAAGCATAGTCAATTTTGAAGAAAGTAGAGTTTGGAGCGAAAACGGTTTTAGCATTTTGTTTTATTTTAGCTTGGCAAGAGATATGTGAAGGACACGGTTACAAATATAGTAACGTCGGTCTATTCGGGCTTATATGGCGAATGAGAGGAAAAACGAAGTATACACTGCCAAGCTGATTGGGTTCTATCGTTAAACATGATGGACTTTTTTCCATTTTGAAAAGTCAGCGTTCAAAAGTGTTAACCTTTGTAACGCTAAGCACAAACTTACTGGTATTTGGGAAGCGATCAATGCGAATGATCTGGATCCAAGCTGATTGATCATTTGTTAATGTTTTCGTAAAAGCTTGAACGAATCAGATGAAACCACAACCGTATCAAATGAGACTTTTTGGTAGACTTTATTTGTTTCAGTATACATTTTAATATCCTTTTTCAAATCAATGCATATAATGTTTATAGTTAGTACTAATTATTGATACTGTTTGACCAGGCGTCGAAATACACCTCTCTCAGATTACGTATTAATCAAATACACCAAGTGTGCCAAAATGCATTTATATGAGGGAAAAAGTTAATCCAATATCCCATTGCCGTATGGTCGTGTTCTAATTACGTCTCGTCATATTGACTGGGGTATCGTTTCTTGTCTGATTGGAATTACTAGGTGGACTGCTCACAGTTTTAGGCGGTTCTGAAGGTACTGTTCGAGGCGATGATTCTGGAACAAATGGAAATACAGTTGAACTTCGATATCTCGAATTTCAAGGGACCATACAAAATAGTTCGAGTTAACAGAGGGTCGAGCCACCCGATTTATAATCTGACCAATATCTCATGTTCACAGCTTAATGCAGGTCGAAAGGAATGATGAAAGCTCCTACAGGAGCTTTCAGCATTACTTTCAACCTGCATTAAGCTATCACAAGTATGCGTTTCGAGATATGTGTAGTCATACATTGTAGAACAATTATGTATGGTACATTTTGGAAGAACCGAGCTTTTAGTTCGAGTTATCCGAGTTCGAGATATAGAAGTTCAGATGTAATACAAATATGAGTCGGTGTCTTATCCACGTACAGTAGAGGCTCTCGAAAGAGGCCACTTTATGAATAAGCACGTATGTTTTACAAGCAGGGTGTGTTTTTACACCGGTCACTGGAATGCAACTCACAGGACTGCTTTGGGCGAACCCGTGATAACCCGGATAAAAGGCTCGGCCTCTCATCTAGATATAACCTGTTATATACGCAACTGACGTTTTAGAGAATATTCTCATGGAAAATCCATGAAACTGAAAGTGGAAGACATTGTTTGCTGACGAAATTTATTTGGCGCCAGAAGAGTTTAAACGGGACGAACGTAATACAGACCGCTCCTGAAGGAGCTTTCTGCATTTATTTCATGCTGCTTTAAACTACCACCTACCTTTATAACTTAGACTTATACAACGTTTTACAGTAACCCCCATCTTCACTGGACGTTCAATTTAGTATACACATGGCTCTTGGAGACAGGTGACAACTTAATGCAAGGTAAAAGTCATGCAGGGTTATGACTTTCACCATGCAATAAGCAGCCATCAACCTTAATTCATTCCCACTTCGGCTATTTTTAGACCTAACCTCTGTGAAAAAGTCTACCCAAAAGAAGCATTTACTAGAGAAAAGAAAATATTTAGAATTGTGTAGTAATAGAATTATGGAGCAAATGCTCTATTTATCAGAATGGTTTCAAAAAGTGACTTTTACAGAGGCGTCATATATGCGGGAATGAGTTAAGGTATCCACTTTAGGAGGTTTTTATTGTACTTGTGAACGACTTTCAGGGTCTGCATTGTTTACTTGTTTCTTATAAATATAAATGACGAGGAGTGAATACCACGACACGTTTCCAAAACGACGAACTTGATCTACACGGTTTGCTAATTTCCGTATGCATCTCGCCCAAAATGCAATTAAACCATTGAACATCTTAAACACCAAAACATCAAGATAACGATAAACCTTCATCCCACTGTGTTAAAAGTAATGCCTGATCCAATTTGCTTCTTGTGCAAGTTTACTTCTTCGATTCGATCAAGCTTTTTGACAATATATTGACACAGTATCAAAGAGCTTAGACCCTGATGAGACGCCGAGTTGAACCGCGTCTGATCTGGATCTAAGCTGTTGGCAAACTGAGAGTCAGACTGCAGTTATTGATCTGGATCTAAGCTGTTGGCAAACTGAGAGTCAGATTGCAGTTAACGGGAGAAGTGGAGAGAGTGTACATGTATGAAGACAGCACACACAATAATCATCAAGTTATTGAACGGACAAGATTTTGGGCTGAAAAATAGCCTATGAGATAATGGGTTAATTTACATGTATTTAACAAGTTAATACATAGACGTTTGTTTCGCGTAAATTTATATGTTTCCGTTCTACGTGCAATTTACCACTGTATTTTTTAAAATAAAACTGCAAAGCATAGACTAATTGAATATGCATAATTGGATACACATTACACAAAAGATTGAGCAGGTGACACTTTTAAATTGAACATTGGACTTTCGAATTCATAGTTGTCCTAGCACAAATGCTGGATCCTACCTCTAAGTTCATCATCGAAATGCATACTATTGACCCCAGGACTGTATGTTAAAATGGTGTAATGCATAGCAAGTTTCAAGAGACAGGCTTATGTTTTCCAGTGTGTTTGCTTTAAAGTGTATTTAGAGAAAAGAATATAAAAAAATATAAAGAAAATAACTAAAAAATATACTATATTTTTATTTCTATTTACTATTGATTCTGACGGGATTCGAACCACAGAACTCGGCCTTCACAGTTGCAGCTCTTTCCCCTCTAGCACAGCTTTGGTCCCAATATATAAAAAAGGAAAAGCAAGAAACATAGTGGCTGTATTCAAGGATAAAAAGGACAAGGAGTATGTGAAATCTTTGAGAAACAACCTTAAGGACACAGGGTGTTACATGTACGATCAGTACCCACAGGAAATAGTAGAACAGAGGAAAAAGCTATTGCCTATTATGAAAAAGGCCAGAGAAGATGGGAAGGATGCATACATCAAGTATAACAAATTGATTGTGGAAGGCAAAATGTACACAGATGGACCGTATGGTAAAGTATAGGATCAGTCAGAGAGTAGTGTTAAATTTGCAGTATGGAACTGTAACGGGCTAACCAGAGATAAGCTAGCAACTGATGAATTCTGTGATCTTTTGGCCAAACACGATATTGTATGTTTACTAGAAACGTGGACGGGGGCACATAGTGACATAGATATTGAAGGTTATCATGCATTTAATTTATACAGAAAATTCATACATAGAAAAGCAAGACGAAACAGCGGTGGTATAGTGATATACATTAGAGAAGCTCTTTCGGCTGGGGTAAAAATAATAAGAAATCATGATGATACAATAGTGTGGATTAAGCTATGCGGGGATTTTTTCCAAATGGAGAAAGACGTGTATTTAGGAATAGTGTACATGTGGGGATCCGATTCTCCAGCATATGACGTGATTAACTGTGATTTATTTGATATTCTAGAGAATGACGTGGATTATTTTGATAAACTTGGGACTGTTTTGGTTGCTGGCGATTTTAACGGCAGAACTGGATCTAAAGCAGACTACATTTATTGTGATGCGATGAACTTACACACAGACTACGAAGACTACATACCTGACATACCCCTAGACCGGGCCTCAATGGACAACAAATACAATGCGCAAGGAATGCAGTTAACTGATCTGTGCAAATCGTCGTCGTTACGAATATGTAACGGTCGACTGGAAAGCACGGGGAAATACACCTACTACGGGTACGCCGGCAGCTCGGTCATAGATTACCTTTTGTGTGCAGAATATAATTTTGCGAGTGTGAATTCTTTTGAGATAAGCCCGTTTAATGTGTTCTCTGATCATGCTTTATTGCAGTTAACCGTAACAGCAAACAATGCGAATAGAAAATCACAAGGATTTAACAGGAATGCCTCAATAAAGTGGGATAGCAACAAAGTAGACCAGTTCAGAAGAGGAATAATCTCGAAACTACCAGAGTTTAACAAGTTATTTGAGAATAAAGAAACCTTCAACGACAATCAAATTAATTCTGTTGTTAATGAATTTACCAACCTGATCAACATGACAGCACATCCACTTTTTAAGCGTGAAGTATACATACGAGATAGTGACTCAGTGCGATATGTGAAAAAATCACCTTTCGTTGAATCTGAGTGGTTTGACGCGGAGTGTAGGTTAAAAAAACAAGATTACATGAATGCCTTAGATAATTTTAATTGCATTAAAAGTGCAGAGAATCGTGCTATACTGTGTGATAAAAAACGTGAATATAAATTCTGTATAAAAAGCAAACGAAAGAATTATATGACAAAAAGAAGCAAAGAAATTGAAGCATTGAAAAGGAAAAGACCTCGTGACTTTTGGAAGTATTTCTCAAAGAAAAAAGGTGTTAAAGGGCAAGATATAGAATTAGATCAGTTTTACAATTATTTTCAAAACTTAACAGATGATATAAATATTGTTGCTGATGAGGAAGCTGAAGCTTTCTGTGACAGAGACATCGAGTATGACGATCCCATATACGAGGAGCTTGATCAGGAAATTACGCAAAGTGAAGTTCTGTACGCGATTAAGACGCTGAAAAAAGGAAAAGCATGTGCGAGTGACGAAATTATAAACGAGTATATTATAGAGGCTGCTGATATATTGGGTTCACATTTGACCGATTTGTTCAATCTGTTATTAAGAAAAGGTGTGTTTCCAACGATTTGGATGGAAGGTATTATAGTTCCAATTTATAAAAAAGGCAATCCTAATGACGTAGGTAATTACAGGGGCATAACATCAGTAAGTTGTATGGCAAAGCTCTTTATGGCTGTTTTAAATAATAGGCTAAAATCATGGAGTGACAAATATGATCGTATTATCTGATGCACAATTTGGTTTTAAAAAGGGTTATTCTACAACCGATGCTATTTTTAGTCTGAATTGTGTAATAGAGAATATGATAAATTCGGGAAAACGTTTATATTGTTCCTTTGTAGACATGAAAAAATGCTTTGACAGTGTTAATAGGAATGCCTTGTGGTATAAATTGAATAAACTAGGTGTTAATGGTAAACTGCTGAGAATATTTAGATCTATGTATAAATACGTTCGATGCAGGGTTAAGCATAGTCAAGAATACTCGGACTTCATGGACATAATGGTTGGCCTTAAGCAGGGTGACGTGTGCTCGCCGATACTTTACTCTTTTTTTGTTGAAGATCTAGAAATGTATTTAAGTAACAATAGCTGTACCGGTGTTAGTGTATATGAATTATCATTACTGTTATTTTTATACGCAGACGACATGGTTTTGTTAAGTGAATCTATCAGTGACCTCCAGCGTAGTCTAGACAGTCTCAGCACCTACTGTGATCGATGGGGTCTACAAGTGAACATTGAAAAAACTAAAATTATGGTTTTTCGTAAAAGAGGTAAACTAAGGCAAAATGAGACATGGACATACAAAGGGACTATCTTAGATATAGTGGAGGACTTTAATTACCTCGGGGTTGTATTCAATTATAACGGTTCATTCAATCGTAACCAGCAATTACTCGTGGGTAAAGCATTGAAAGCTATGCATGTTTTGTTATATCAGACAAAGGATTTCAATTTTACACTGAAAACAAAGTGTCAGTTGTTTGATTCTTTTGTGACGTCAATTCTGAATTACGCATCTGAAGTATGTGGCTTTTGTAGGATGAAAGATATTGAACGCTTACATCTTAAATTTTGCAAACGCATATTAGGGGTAAATTTGTCTGTATGTAATGCTGGGGTCTATGGAGAGTTAGCCAGATATCCATTATTTATTGGTAGATATGTAAGAATTTTAAATTATTGGTTTAAAGTTATCAACAGTGATAACTGCATTATAAAAAACCTCTATGTTAGTCTTTTAGACAATATGCAGAAAGGGCACCAAAATTGGGCAACTAGAGTTAAGGAGATGTTGACCAATAACGGTTTTCTTTTTGTATGGAACAATCCAATGATCGTTAACCAAAAGCAATTTACTAATGTTTTTAAACAGAGATTAACATATGTATTTATTCAAAATTGGGCAAGTGGTATACGTAACAGCAAGGTGTTAACTTTATATAAAGAAGTGAAAGAAGTATTTGAATATGAGAACTATTTAGATATTTGTAAAAATAGTTTATACAGAAAGCTGATTTCACAAATAAGACTGTCTTCAAATAGGTTAAGAATACAGACAGGTCGCTACGGCCAGAATAGAATTGAACGGCATGAAAGACTGTGTAAAGTGTGTGAAAAGGGTTATGTAGAGGACGAATTCCACTTCATTATAGAGTGTGAAAAATATATGGTACTAAGGAGAAGATATATACGAGACTATTACTGGAAAAGGCCTAGTATGTACAAATTTTGTGAGCTGATGAAATGCAACGGTAAAGACACTGTTAACAAGTTAGCTTGTTACATCAACTGTGCAAGTAAGATGAGATCAAATGTCATAAATGATACAAGTAATTAGTACATTTACTCTCTTAATATGTATTTAGTATAATCATGATTTACATGTATTGAAATATTGTTTACTTTATTGACTTTGACTACTGAATTTTATTGTATAACATGTATATGGATGAGAAACGAAATGTTTAAATCCAAAGAAATAAAATTCTGTTCTGTTCTGTTCTGTTCTATATACGGGTTACATGGTTCTATTTATACGCTACAAAGGGTGTGAAAAGCAACAACGACTTGTGAACGTACATACTTAATATGCAAATTATACAGACCCACTTTTCATGAAATCTCCAAGCATAAAATGAATAGATTTATAGTATTCAAAACTTTGAATAAAATCAGTTTACAGCGCTACATAATTAACATCATCCTGATAGCTTAGTGGATAGGTCGTAGGCTTCCTGTGCTAAGGGTCAAGGGTTCAAATCCCAGTGAAATGTATTTTTTTTTGCTCTTGTAGGAACCTTCTAATCAGGATCTGCTCTGTTTGCTAATTAATATGGTTCTGCAATTTCTGCCATGGCTAAAAATCCCTATGTCATGACGTTTTTATTTCTTTCAGGAATATTTATGGAGTCAAGTGTTAAAGTATACTGTTATTATGACATTATTGCTTGTTACTGTAAAAATATGAATATTTGATTTTCAGAAGATCGGTGCATATCCAGATTGGTCTGCACTCTTTGCCGTTCAAAATACGTATACACTTTCATACTGAATGGACTCAATTGCTAGATACTGATGAACCAATGATTTCAACATTCAATGCGTTAATGCCTTTACATGGCGGAGAATGTGAATAATGAGAAATGGGATTCAATACATAACAAGTAAACAGTGTAGACGATGAAACTCTGCTTATTTACACATATATAGCATGAGGGCGACCGTGAAGAATGCACGTATTAGATCTACATGTATGTATACTTGTGGTATACTATAGATCTACTGCTTCTACAGTTTTTGCCACTGCCAAGTGATCACTTGTTTATGTACATTTTTATATGAATATTGATGAAGCTATTTTTACAGCAATGATAAAAGTTCAGCAGAGGACCATCATTGTCCCTCCTTGTAAAGACAGTCCATTTCATGCTAAGTAAGTATTCGTCTGCTTCATTTCGTAAACTAGTGTTTCTCTCATTTCTTTGCTTAACCCTTTCCCTTATGGAATCTGCAAACAGAGTAGACCCAGATCAGACGGCTCCTATAGGAGCCGTCTAATCAGGGTCTGCTCTATTTGCTTATGGTGTAACATAGATCTGATTCTACAGTTTCTGTCTGAGGCAAATTATGTGTGTTCATATACCATGATAAAAATAATCGTATCAATATTCATGACGTCATTATTTTTACATGAATATTCAACAGGGCGTTGGTTAACGTTTCCAGTAATGACGCTTATCATCTGGATCCACACTGTTTGCATAGGTAGTCATGGTTACGCTGCTAGCGTGCAAGGAGTTATCGTACCGGAGGTTGAACCACGTCCAGAGTTGTTGGAAGACATTCTGATGTGTTCTTTTGCGCTGTGCTTCTGGTCTTCTTCCTACACTTGCTGTTCACCTGCGAAATACAATTGAGTGCACACGAGTGAATTGGTTTTGAAATAATTATTGTTAATCATTAACACACATAAAGACGCCGTGTGACACTTTGGCAAACAGGGTAGACCCAGGTCGGACGGCTCATATAGGAACAGTCTGACAATGAGCCGCTTCATTTGCTGACATAAGCTTAGATTTAATTCTCTATTATTTGTCGTTATAATTTAGTCATTTGTTTTATATCAGAATGTCAGGAAAAGGTTAATTAATATTCAAAAGGATCGGCGTCTTATGGTAAAGCAGCACGTTTCTCCATATACAGTAAAACCTCTCTATAATGGCCACTTAATAGTGTTAGTTAGTTGATAACAGTTGGCTGCTTAAAGCAAGGTGAAAGTATAACAGAACGCTCTGCTTTACTTTCACCTTGCTTGAAGCAGATACCGGCGTTTAAAATTTGATGTAATTTAGTGGTCGTTATAGAGAGGTTTTACTGTAGTCGATCCCAACCATAGACACGGCGTGGTTGAAGTTCTGACTGGCATTCCCTAACTATAAACACGGTATGGATGTAAGTTTGACTGGTATTCTCTTACTATAGACACGGTTTGGTTGCATTTCTGCTATGCATTCACTAACCATAGTAACGGTGTGTTGCAGTTCCGACTGGCGTCCTCTTTCTATATGTTTTATACGGCCAGGTTGCAATCCTGGCTGACATTCTGTTACTATTGATACAGTGTGTTTACAGATCTGACTGGCATTCTGTAACTATTGACTCGGTGTGGTTGCAGTTCTGGCTGGCATTCTCTAATTATTGACACGGTGTGGTTGCATTTCTTACTGGCATTCCCTAACCATAGCCACGTTGTGGTTGAAATTCCTACTGACATTCTCTAACTATAGACACGACGCGGTTGCAGATCTGACTGGCATTCTCTAACTATTGACACGGTGTGGTTACAGTTCTGACTTACATTTTCAGACCTCTTGGATTAGGAATCCAAGTTGTTTTGACACTCGGTCAGTAGTTGCGTAAAAGCCTGAACGTATTTAAGGAGTGAGTGAGTGAGTTGGGTTTAACGTCCGACCAACAGTATTTCAGTTATATGCAGACGGCACCCGCATGAGACAAGTTATAGTGCTGTCTCAATCTATCCAAGAATTCGACTTTATATACAGGAGGTTTATATATAGTGCATATAGCAAATCGCTGACTGTGATCGTTTATTTCAGTGCACAATGATTCTGGTAAATATTGTTCTAATTCTAGCAGGTCTAAGTCTCGAGGATGAGTAAACAAGAAACCCCCTTGAATGTTGTGTACAGTCTTTTCGAAACATCTAGTCAAACGAGTCAATTCTCAGTGATTCGTCGAGAATAGTAGCAGATAAATGTGTTTCTGAAAAACAAAGAATGTCGATATCTAGAAAAAAAGTCCTTAATGTATTCGAACTTGTTCCTACTGCTTCTTATATTTTGGTGAAGTATCGAAAAGCACGTGTCAATGTTAAGTGACCCCTGTCCCGGGTTTCGTTCAACGTCCCCTGCCAGTAATAACAGGAGTTTTTCAATAAAAGTCAAACATATTAGATTTACTGAAAAAGGCCGATGTTTATTTCGGAGCACAAAACTTTAGAAACGGCTCATTGAACAATGTGTACGTAGTTTAAAACTAGTACATAATCGGCTGATAATGCCATAGCGATTAAACTCCAATCCATTTGTTTCAAATATTAACGAATAAGATTCCAAGATAGAGCATGAAATAAATGAAGCTTACAATGAACAAACTCAACAGAATGCAACAAAAACGAGGAAAATAAATAGCGGTACATCTGTTTCTTACAGCATGTTTGCCCCCTGCTATTATGCAATCCAACGGCCGCTCTCCACGAGGTTATATCGTTACCTATTCGGATACAGTATTACATCAATATGCTTAGAGAGCAGCTGTTGATTGCACATATTACAGTGTAGAGTAGGAGTAAGGACAATGGGATACAGCGCATGGTATGCAGTTTGTGAATAATTAACAAAAATACAAAGATTACTAAACATACAAATACAAACATATTGTTTGAAAAACATTCAAACTATTCTATATAGGTTCATAATAAGTTTTAGTCACCAAAACTTAAGCAATGCCTATATGATAAAGACAAACATTCGAAATTAAGGACTCTTTATACGAATTGGCAGTCTGAATCATAAGAAAATATGAAAGAAATCCGTATACGGACAGCTAAATTTTGAAACATGAACACACCAGTAAGTGAGGATCAATATATACTGCCACAGAATTTGACGAATTGTGCGAGGCTGGAAGTGCAGGAGCAAATGACAAAGCTCGTGAAATCGGTGTCATTTGGGTCCGAACAATCCGTCGCCGCTAGAGTCACTCTGATGCTTAGTTCATATTTAAGTATATCTATATGACAGGCCAATTCGATCCAGACTATATTTACGGGTGTATAACTCAGACTAAAACTCCAATACACAAGAAGTCCCGGATCTGTTGGCACAAAAAGGGTAACTCTGACCTGGATCAACAAAAAATATGCAGTAATCAAACTAAAACTATTTACAGCATGTAACAACCTCAAAATCTTACCGATATGTATTTCATACAGTAGAAAGGAATACAGTAGGCTATCCCGAAAGCGAACACAGTAGTGTAAATGCATTATACACCAACAAAATGTAGGGCTATGTAGCAAAATGTATACGTCTATAGGTAAAATGTACGGGTATCTTGAGTGATCGCTTCTGAGAGATCGCACTGTGTAGCATATGTTGAGCGTTTATAAAATTATGCATACATCATTTTCAACGTAAAGCTTATATTGAGCGTTTATAAAATTAAGCATACATCGTTTTTAACGTATAAACATGTAACAAGACACAAGTGACGGTCATAGTTAGAAAGCTTAGGCTTGGGTAACAGTGCTTTTTAATTATTTCACCATTTCAATCAAAGATAAGCATGCATTTATTAACACTGTAGATCAGGATCAGAGGCCTCCAAGAGAAGGCATCTCACCCGGGTCCACACTGGTTGTCATTCAAATCATATAAGGTTAAGAAGGGTATGAAGAGGGCTGAAATTATAATTAAAAAAAAAGGTCATGGATTTACATTCATATATAATAATAGCAAGCTACTGTTTTGTTTCAACCTGAGACTTCTTATATATATATATCCACTAAATGAATTTCGCCACTAAACCCTTTCCCTATGTGATAGACTTATCAGAACAAATGACAGCATAAGCATTTAGATCTACTAGCAGAAATTGTGTAACGTAAACTTTGAAGGGGAATTTAGTGCCTGATGAGAACTTTAGAATCAAATGCCAATCCAAAAGCAAACAGAGCAGACTCTGACTAGACGTCTCCAATAGGAGCCGTCTGATCTGGGTCTACTCTATTTGCAAACAAGTGTATATGAGGGAAAGGATTAATATAGAGTATAATGAACCTTTATCCCGATATGAAGATTTAATGTTAATGCCTGCTCAGGACTGGATTCGATAAACTATAGACTGCTACCGAATCGATCAGACTTTTGGGCAAACCGTTGCTCGTGTGTCATGCAGCTTAGATCCCTGTGAGACGTCGAGTTCCTTAGCGTCTCATCTGGATTCAAACTGCTCTTAAACTCGAGTCAAGTCGCGGGTAGTTGCACAATGATTAAAGTAGAATTCATCCGCATATTTCTGAAAACTAGTAAACACTGTTTTATATCATCCTCCCAATTTGACGCGAGACTCGATTTTCGGCGTGTTCATCGGGATTGTTCGTATAGTCAAACAACTAGGTCTGACGTGTCAAAGGTCAGCCGAGTCCATTTTTTAGGGAGATCAGCATTCCGCATGTTCTCGGACCATTTTTTAAACAGACGAGTTTAGTATATAAGATAAAATTGTAGGGGGAAGCAATTTAGCGCAGTAGGTAAAGTCTAGGTACATGTACGCAGAAGACATTGCGAGAGTAGTTTTTTATTGAGCGAGGGTTCGAATCCCGTTTCGACCTTAAACTTTTTTAATTTTGAATGAATAGTAGAGTATTATTTTATGTCATATTGTATAATTGTAATGGCTATTTATGCACATGTTTGTCTATGTTAGGGAAGGGTGTCTTTGTTTGAGTTCGAGTCCTGTATTAGTCATATAATAAATCAAATCGATACTAAAATATGAATATCAATATCAATTTTAGCAAATGTCTTGTACAAACAAAACTAATGCTCTTAAGGAGACTTTCCTTAATATTTAAGCAAGAAAAAATATTTTAGGTTGATGCGAGACTCGAACCTGCGCCTAATAAAATGTTCGCCGATCATATACTTCTTTATGGTCCTACGACTTATCCACTACACTATATTTCCGATAACTAATGCGCTTATTATTTATACCTGTAACTGAACATTTTCTTTTATAAATGGCACGTGGATATCCGAAATGCTGATCTGACTCGGCGAACCCGTGACCCGTCAGACCTAGTTGTTTGAATATAATACTCTGTGACAAAACATAACAAACCAAAAGCCGGTAATAATCATGTTCCACGAGGATTGTACAGTAAAAACCCTCTAATGCGACCACTTAATGAATAAAGATGACTGTCTTTATAAGCAGATGGTTGCTTAATGCAGGACAAAAATTATGCAGCAAGCTCCTACAGAAGCTTTCTGCATAACTTTCGCCCTGTATTAAACTACCAACTGCCTTTGCCACTTTGAATTTACCTTCGGAAATTTATTCGAAGATTACCGACGATAATACACGGAATATGCATGAGTCTCAGATAAAATTTGTAATTGTTTTATAGGATAATACTCTCAAAACACTGTCTGTAAACTCTCACAACATTCATATACTCGCCAGACGCGTCCTATTCAATAACATGTCTGTACTAAGGTATATACAGAGATACCTGTCTTGTCGCAGGATGCACGTGTTTACCGTGAGAAGGATCACTAGGCTGTATTGCCATGACAAGGTTAAGGATACACAATAATTTTCAACACATTTTCATGAGTTTGTAAACACAGGGTTGTATTATCCTCCCAATTTGACCTGAGACTCGATTAAATTTCGACGTGTTTATCGGGATTGTTCGTAATACTCTGTGACAAAAAATAGCAAACCAAAAGCTGGTAATAATCATGTTCCTCGAGGATTGTACAGTAAACAACCTCTAATGCGACCACTTAATGAATACACATGGCTGTCTTTATAAGCAGGTGGTTACTTATTGCAGGACAAAAGTTATGCAGAAAGCTCCTACAGGAGCTTTCTGCATAACTTTCGCCCTGTATTAAGCTACCACATGCCTTTGCCACTGTGAAGTATTCCCCCTTTTGCTGGTCGCATTAGAGGGGATTTACTGTATTCTGATAGCGCATTCTTATACCTTCGGAAATGTATTCGAAGATTGCCGACGATAATACACGGAATATGCATGAGTCTCAGGTCAAATTGGTAGGATAATACTGGAATGTGCCACACAAAGATAAAACTAATTGTGACATATTGTCTTTACTTAAGAAAGACAAAAAGCTTATTCTACTGGATTACTAGGAGTCACATTTTGAATAAGGAGAAGGAACCCATGTCGGAGGTATTTCGGTTAAAAATGGCACACTGACTGTCGTATTACCACAACATGTAGGTAAGCAAGGTCTTATGCACTCTCAACCAAATCACATTAACCGGCAACTATAAATATAAGGTTGTACATACATACAGACAGGATGCTAACTATTCACCAGATTTGAAAGCTTGCGTTGTCCCATGTATTTGTCTAATTCTATCGACATCAGATAGGTCTCTCAGCACCAGACTTTCACTACTACCAACTCGCGTGGCTTTAACTCCATCCAGCGTTCCATGTTTTTACCAGGAGTCCCTCGCGCACAAGTTTACGTGCATTGTAAACTACTTGCTCACGAAGCTGAGTCAAATTTTCCTGGACATAAACACTAGCATATACTTGAACTGCTCTGATCTAATATTTCGACCACTAAGGGCCTTTTTCAAAGACTATCATGTCAAAATACACGTCACATTTTTGTTACATGCATTCAGCCATAAAATCAAAGAGAATAATGTTGATCCAGCGTCATTGTGACATTGGGTTGTTATTTAAAATGTCATGACGTCGTCAAAATTACGTCATCAAATGACGTCATGGGTGCAACGACGTCATGCATGCATTAGTGCATTATTCTCTTTGATATTACAGCCAAATGGACTGTATGTTCTCAGCCTCCATATCCAATCAGTTTCATGGATCTGTCTTTCAATTCTACATGCATGGAACATCCGTTTCAAAACTACAAATCTCACATCATCACTGCTATGACCACCGATTCCAAAATGTCTGTTTATTGGCTTCTCTCTCTCTTGTCTCACATCACTCAAATGTTCTTTCATTCGCTCCCGAATTTCTCTCTCAGTTTCGCCGACATACACCATTATATCGCATTTAGTGCATTTAATTGCATATACTACATACTACAATTGGCAGTTGTAGCATTCAGGCGTGATAAAAATCTATGTGACACACTGGTGCATTCAAAAACTAACCGGATTGTTAGACCAAGCAATACAGTCTGTTCACAGGGTTGTGCTACTTGCAATATTCTTGAAATGTCAAGTATTAGTGACACAAATAGGCAATCAGTTTACAATGTAGTCCGGGTTTACTCCATATCACCGTCTATCAACAACTCCGGAAATAGCTAGGTAAAACTACTATGTGAAGCGAAAGTTCATTGACTGTGAATTAGTAATTCGATGTATTTATATAGATTATGACATATTCTACCATTGCAATGTTTGATATTACTGGTACATAGATCAACCAATGTTTTACATGGTTTCTGATCAATTCAAATTCACGTATGTAAATCATTTTGGGTGCATTATTCTCGGATTAGTACAATCGAGATAGCAGCGAAGAGGTCAAAAACGTGTTCGCAATCGCTTTTCTAATCCCCTGACACACGATTTCACACATTCCTTGTCATCACACAGCCAATACACACTTATGCCAGCGATAATTGCAGAATACGATCAAAATTGGCTTTGAATTTGATAAAAGAAAAACAAGGTGTGTGTACGAATATTGTACGGCTAATAGCTTCCGATGTGTACGGCGAATAGTAATATATTTTACTGTTATGAAGACTGCTCGGCAAATAGCTTGCGTGGTGTGCGTCATTTTATGGCTAAAATTTACTTATAATCGTTCCCTAAGGTTAGTGCGAAGAAAATAAACTGACACTTCATGTCTATCATGAAAATGCAATTGATCTAGAATTAAAATGTAGGTTGTGCAGTAGCAAATGAGGAATCTTTTAGAAAGCACAAATGGCAGAGTATCCACATCTACTTTTGCGCTACTTTCGGTTTTGACGGATCTGCACATAACAATGATTACAGAATTAAATGCTCATGAATACTCTCCGTCATTATGGTACTGTTAAGTTGTGCTGATAAATAAAGATTTTAGATTGTATGGATTTGTTTTATGACCGATATTTTAGGAATTAGTATAGAATAATAACTTATATAATATAATGCCATACGAAAGTAGTTCAGGGAAGTGATATGCTGCTTTTTATTGCAATAACAATCAAAATAAACTTTATAAATGGTGCAACGGTTAGGAGAAAAAAATCTGCATAAAAACTGCCCGTGTTGGGAGCCTTACAAACTGCACACCATTTCTCGCAGTGAAGAAGTGCGCTTGCAGTGGATCAAACATTTCAACGTCAGCCGCGAAGACTACAAGCCAACTTCTAATGGCAGGGGCGTAGCTAGCGACACGCATTTAAGCACGTGTGTAACATCAATGATAGGTGAAAACATTAACTAGTATGGCCAAAATGGAACAACACTCGAAGGCCAAGTAGGGATATATTTTGATAAACGTTCTGTCTTGTCATGTAAGATTTAACTCACTCCTCCAATTGACGCCTCTGTAAAAGTCACTTTTTGAAACCAATCAATTCTAAATTTTCCCGGGGAGTAATCTCCCGGGCCCCTATAGCCACGGTGTTTAAACTATATTTGGATTCAGCTACACTCCTTAAAGATGTGTAAGTGAATTTCTAGGTCTGAACATTTTAGTTTTAATTACTGTTGCATGCAACCGAGCTTTCTAGAAATTCGGATACCACAAGATATATGTATGAATGAAGAATTAGTTTATTAATCACTTTGTATTTGAAGACTGGTGTTTGGTCTAAACAAGAAATTTTGCTATATTAATTGCAATGAGAGAATCCCGTGTAAACAATGATTTGAAAAAAATCAATATTTTAATAACACCCCCCCCCCACACACACACACACACACACACTCGCACACAAACACACACACGCACACACACACACTCGTACACACACTCATGCACACACCAATCAAGTACCTTGTTGACTTGAGAGTGCTAACTCTTTGGCATAAACTGACCACATGACATCAGTCTTCGGGCATATAGCCTTAAATAGTCAGGGAATAGTAGGGCAGAAAAAGGACATCCCTGCTTAACTCCTTCAATACAAAGCTCTCGACTTATCAATCAGTCCTCAATCAGACATTATTCTTGCATAAATATTGAACAGGTAAAGGGTTAAATAATTCTTATTAAATTTCTTTAGTAGAAAGGGGTTAATACGATGAAAAGTAACTGAATATACATACATATATAGAACATATGAGTCTTAAAAGCAGGTGGTTACTTAAAACAAGGAAAAAGTATTGCAGAAAGCTCATAGGAACTTTCTGTATTAATTGTAGCCTGTATTACGCTACCACCTGCCTTACAGACCCATAATTGGACCTTTTTGATGGTCGGTTAAGACAGGTTCTACTATACTCTTTGCCAGAAACAAATATCATGCCTTTTCTGTATAGAAACACACATCTGAGCCGTTGCAAACATAATAGGACCAGATTCATTTCTCTACTCTATTTGCTTTCGGATGGCTGTCATTAAGCAGGAAACGTACTCATGAAAATCCATAAGTAATACACTTAAGAATAGAACTTCAACTTGAATGAGCAATTGACCAACTCTAAAGCAATGTTCTTAAATTGTTAAGTGGCCTATTAATGTAATTTAACTCACGGGTCCTTGTTCGACACTGTCGATTAAGATACCATCCTTATTTAAAGCATTTTCTTTCGATAACTGTTGAAGCTATTCGCCGTATACTAAAAATCACCAGAAACGCTATTCGCCGTACACCGTAATAACTATTCGCCGTACACAATCCTACATATGAATTTTGTACTATCTTCTCACACAATGTGTGGAAAGATACAATTTTTGGTACATTAAACAAAACCATCATATGCTTCGATTCGGCAGTTAATTCATGAATATACAAATACAAGTGTCCTTGAATAAGACCCAAATATCAAGTGGCGTTGACTTTTCCTCGCTACTAGGAAAGCCTTTTACAGGTTAAATATTCTGATATTGCCAACTTATGCAAGAGTTTAAACTCTGGGTGAAGTAATCAAAGATTCATAGACCCGGTAGTGCTTTATCTATGATGGTTAAGATAATGAGAGTTAAAATAACAAAGGATTGTCTTACATGGTGTTGGTCAAATTTATCACTTTCTTCGCTTCACTTAGTAGTTTTAACTAGCTATTTCCGGAGTTGTTGATAGACGGTGCATATGGTGATGATAAAATATTATATACGATATGATATTATTAATGATATTGACTTGATACTCCAATATTCATGGTTTATACATATTATTGGGTGTAAAATGGCCTATACAGATACATACATATGCAGACAAGAGGAACTCCGACCTGACTTCTCCCGGTGGGTGCTTGGTCGGGGTCTGCATTGTATACTCATAATTAATTTTTTTAAGCATTCGGGTGAGGTAGACATGTTTCTGTATCTAGAGTTGCTGAGTGATATAGAGTCATCATGGCCCTCTAGTTTATGAAATATATTAATACATATTCCTGGGTGTCCGGATAGCCTGTACAGGATCATACACCTGCAAACAGTGAGGACCTGGATCCAAGGGCTCACCAGGTGTGTTTTTGGCCGGGGTCTGAACTGTTTGCATGTATACTCGTGAATAATTGACTTTAAATGTTCAAGTGGAGTAGGGTAGTGCTCTCTAGTTATATTAAACCTTTACTCCATGAATACGCCTTTGCAAACTGAGGGGGTCCAGATCGGACGGCTCCTAATGATCCATCTCATCAGGGTCTACTCTGTACTCTTATGATATAATACTGATAATGGTACGATTTTATTCATGATAATATATTAGTGATTGGATTCTACAATACTCATGGAGGAAAAGGTTAATACATATTAATACATATTCTTGGGTGTATAAATAGCCTATACAGAAATATTCACATGCAAGTGGAGGGGACTCCGACTGGCATCTCGCAGGTGGGTGCTTGGTCGGGGTCAGCACTGCTTACAGGTATACTCATAAAAAGTTTTAAATATTCAGATGAATAGTGTTGAGTCTAGAGTTGGTGAGTGATATAGGGTCATCATGGCCCTCTAGTTTATATTAATAAATATTCCTGGTGTCCAGATAGCCTTACAGAAATATACACATGCAAACAGAGGGGACCATGACCCAGCAGCCCGCAGGTTGATGTCTGGTCGGGGTCTGCACTGTTTACATGTAAATGTTTAGCTGAATTATAAATAGTATATATAGAAATATACGTAATGTAAACAGAGGGGACCTCGACCTGCCAACTCACAATTTTGGTGAATGGGTCTGCACTGTTTGCATGTATACCCGCTAATGCATTCTGAATGTTTAACTGGAGTAGGGTAGATGTATACTCATGAATACATTTTAAACAATCAGCTGAAGGCCGTTGATGTAAGTGGAATAAAGAGTAAGTTATGGTGTCATCAAGGTGTTCTAGTTTATAAATAATACTTACTCTTGGTTGTCCGGATAGCCATTACAGAAATACACACATGCAAACAGAGGCGACCATGATCCAGAAGGTCACCAAGTGGGCGTTTGGTCGGGGTCTGCTCTGTTTGCTTGTATACTCACAAATAATTTGTAAATAATACCTGTTCCTTGTGTTCCGGATAACCTGTATAGTAATATTCACATGCAATTAGAGGGGACCTTGATCCGGGAGCTCACCAAGTGGGTTTTTGGAGAGGACCCAGATCAGATGGGAGCCATCGGATCCGGGTCTACTCTGCATGAATATAATATAATATTGCTAATGGTATAGGGAGTATACATAGCTTATTCAGAAATGCACAGATGCAAAGGAGGGGACCTTGATCTGGCAGCTCATCGTAGTTGTCTTGTCGGGGTCAACACTGTATGCATGTATACTCACAAATGCATTCTAAATGTTTAGCTGAAATAGGGTAGATGCATACTCATACATAGATTTTAAATGCTCTGTGAAAGGTCAGCTGTTGTAGGTTGAGTTTATAGTAAGTTATTGACATGGTGGTATCATGATTTGCTAGTCTATAATAATTATTCTTGGGTGTCCAGACAGCCTGTACAGAAGTAAACACATGCAAACAGGGGGGGCCTTGATCCAAAAGCTGAACTAGACTTTAAGTACGTTCAGTATTTGTTTGGTAATGGTGCGCACTGTCAGAAAGTGAATCTAAATGCACAGGTAGTTTTATATTTACTAATAAGTACATGTATATAAATTTATTGGGATAATGATTAATTGAATAGCATCACATGAATGCTTGTGAAACATAGAGCTCTGTTTCCGTTTATATGTCAGCAGACATTGGCTATTTGTCTGTTTATTTTGGTATGATTTTCTGTTATTTTTTCTCTCTTCTATTTATACATGTATGTGTGAAATTTAGTTTAAATTACTATCTCGCGTCATAAGAGAGGCGATATATTTTTCACACTGTCCGTCTGTCCGCCAGTCCAGGAGTTTGTCCCAGGTCAGAAACAACTTGTGTTTTTTTTAAATTTTGTGTAAACATTGGAGTCTCAGAGTTTTTTTTGAACCTTTTTGAAAACGTACAGTGTGAAGCATCATTGGAATATGTGCCTTTATATATATTATTAATATCGACCATGGAACACCAGAATAATGGCCCCTCATTTTAAGTGAGAGTTTCTGTTTATGTTAATGGCGAACAGACTTGCCTGTGATATAATTTTCACGCTGTTCGACTGTCAGTCCGTCCGTATGTGCGTCTTATAAACTTTATGTAAATATTTAGTACCATTTGAGATATGAAGAGGCGTTTGTCAGACATCAGATTAAAGCTCCTTTATTGCCAAAAACCTCACACTTTTGTCCGAAAGGAGTTATATCTCTGAAAAATATCTATTTATTTAAATAATGTTCAAATGAAACATTTTTAACGACAAACCTATAATCAGTAAAGTATTAGAAATTAATATATTAAAATCAACCACCATATATTTCCAGAAAACGGTTTTTATCTTGCCTTTTTTATTTTCTGTTTTCGTTTGGCAATTTTGACTGTATTTTGTGTTTTTGTTTTTGACCAAACACTCTGTTAGCTTTTTTCTGTCTATTTACTTCTCTATCTGTATGAAGGGTCCCTCTTATTTGAAAGTACAGTGGCAATACTGTGACTGTTTACCTGTGGTGGCCTCCAGAGCCCAAGTTGCTGATAGTTCAATTACATGATGGAAACGAATTTGGGTGCATAGAGAGCTGCCATAGGATTATTTAACTGCTGTAGGGTGTTAGTATTCAAAAAGATCAGAGTAAGACATTAATCATTGTTTGTGGAGTTTGCTATATTGATTTTGTTTATTGTCCGGATCTGTCTGTTATACAGACAGGAATACACAAACTGGTTGCACAGGAATTATGACTTTAAAGTTGTTCTGCTGTTACTCTTGATTGAAGCTGGTGATATTGAGATTAACCCAGGCCCAATTTATAATCATGCAGTATCTTTATTGCACTGCAATATCAGAAACATCAGGAATAATGTAGATTTTATAATTGATAATTTATGTGAACACGACATAATTTGATTCACAGAAACACATTTAGACAATATTGTGGAAACAGACCGTATATTACTAACAGAAGGTTATGACGTACCTTATAGAAAGGATCGAACCAATCATGGCGGTGGGATTCTTGTTTATCCATCTAAAAATATCGTCCACAAAAGACTACCGCAACTAGAAACTCATTGTAATGAAGCTTAGTATTAAATTAGGCTCTGTAACATATTTAGTAGGAGTTTTCTTTAGTCCCAAAACAGCAGATTCACATTTTTTTCAAAATTTAAATGTAAATATTGAAATGGCATATTCTATATGTAAAACATTGTTATACTCGGAGATCTAAATGAAGATTTATTTAACACCAATTTTCACAATCTACAGGATATTTTATGTATCAATTCAATGACAAATGTAATTACTGAGCCAACTCATTCACAAGCACTATTAGATCCAATTATAATTCCTCTGGACATGACATAATTAGTTACATTCTGAAGTAATTGCGGTGCCTCAACACATCAGTTACCACAAGGCCACAAGTATTATACTTCTATGCTCATATGAAACAAACCTCTTTTGAGAGGAAAACATGGTTATACAACCAAGCTGACTACGGATTATTTAATGATAAACTTAGGAACCACGATTGGAATAGTCTTAGGGAACTCAGAGTAAATGAGGCTTGTAATATTTTTACAGAAACATTTTAGGCTTTGCCAAAGAAAGTATTCCACAAACAAAAAAATAATGATTATAATGAACGACATATCCAGGTTTGACTCAGCCCTAAGACAACAATGTAGAATAAGAAATCGCCTTAGGCATGTAGCTATCAAATCCGGAAAATCTAGTGATTGGAATAAGTTCAAAACTGCTAGAAATAAAGTAAATAATATGAAAAAACAGGCGAAAGAAAATTTTATAATACTTTAGAGCTAAACCTATCTGACCTTCAAAGTAATGATAAGAAGGGATTTTGGAAAACTATTAAAAACCTTGTTAAAGGATCAGGTAAGTCAGAAAACCCCCATCCCCCATCTGCAGAAAGAAGTAAATGGTAAATTTAGATATTGTATAACAAATGAAGAGAAAGCAGAGTTAATAAATACAGAATTTACATCTATTTCAACTGTAAATGATGAACATGCATCCTTACCTGAACTCGTTATGAAAACAAATAACTCTTTACAGGATATTATCATTACTGAAGATGAAATCCAAGACACAATTAAAGCCTTAAATACAAACAAAGCCAGTGGTTATGATGGTATAAGTCATAAAATGTTATAAAATACACATATGGCAGTATCCAAGCCCCTGTCAATATTATTTAATCTTTCCTTGCAGGAAGGCATATATCCAGATAATTGGAAAATAGCCAATATAATACCTTCATTTAAGAAATGAGATAAATCAGTAGTGTCTAATTACAGACCGGTTTCGTTATTGAGCTGTTGTGGTAAATTGTTTGAACGTTTGATTTTTAATAAAAAATGTTTAACTTTTTTATTGATAACAATCTCATATACAAGTACCAATCTGTTTTTTTACCAAATCATTCAACTTTCATGCAGTAAATAGATATCTATCATCACATATGCCAAACATATGATAATAGACAGGTGGCTTGTATGGTGTTTTGCGATATATCAAAAGCCTTTGACAGAGTTTGGCACAGGGGACTTTTGTTTAAACTACAACAAAATGGAATTAATGGTCCACTTCTGAAATGGATATCAAACTATCTAAGTGAAAGGTCTCAGAGAATTGTGCCTCATTCATCAGAATCAAGCCTCAAAACAATAAATGCCGGTGTTCTTCAGGGATTTGTTGTAGGACCACTGCTGTTTTTAATATATGTAAATGATATTGCTGAGAATTTGTTAAGTTTAACAAGGTTGTATGCTGATGATAGTTCACTGTACTGTATTGCATCATCGGTCGAGGATATTGAAGGTATACTTAATCATGATCTGAGTATTATTTCATACTGGGCCAAACAATGGCTTGTTAAATTTAATCCCTCCAAAACTGAATTCCTGTTCTTTTGCCTTAGACTGCATGAAAATGCACCAAAACTGTACTTCGAAAATTCATTGATAAAACCTAGTCAAATATCATAAAAATTCTTGGAGTTATTCTAAGTTCTAATAGTTCTAATAAGTAACAGAAGCAAGCGACTGGAAGAAAACAATCGTTATTAACAAACTGATGCTCTAGAACCCGACCGCAGAACAAAAATGTACATGATTTTTAGAAAGGGCGCTCGATCGCGTTCAGCAGTGATACTTTTGCTCGGCAAGCGCTAAATCAAGCGCCCGCGCTCCTGAACAGGCCTCTGGAGTCACACTGCTGCAATGACATTATTTAACCTTCACATACAACTGAAAACGTTGGATTCATAGACAGCAGTGTTAACAGCAGAGGTCTAGATAAGATGCGTAAATTTAAATATATTCATGAAAAGCTCCTGTATTTCTCCGCCAAAACCTTAACTGTGACCACTCTTTAGAATTGTCTCGAAGAATGGTCACAGTATGGTCACAGTATGGGGTTGGCGGAGAAATGACGAGTTTGCATCGGTTTTGAATAGTTTTTGGATACTGATCTGCAACACGGTACCCGGTTTCCTTTAGCTCTTGAGATGCACGATTTTACAACAATAGTTTTTTGAGTGGTAACTGAACTTCACAACTATAGGCCGTTTCCTGACAATGTTAACCCTTTACTTCATAGGCTATTTTTAGATACAACATCTTTGAATAAATCTACCGAAAAGGAGCATTAACTAGAGAAAAGGAATGTTTTAGAATTTGTAGTATGAAACCATTGTGATAAATAGAGCATTTGCTCCTATAGGAGCAAATGCTCTATGTATCACAACGGTTTCACAAAGTGAATTTTACAGAGTCGTCAAAAGTCGTCAATATGAGGGAAAAGGTTAAAGAGCTAGGTACGTTTTTGGCCGACAGTGTGGATCAATTGATAAACATAATAAAGACAACAGTGTGGATCAATTGATAAATATAATGAAGACAACAGTGTGGATCAATTGATAAACATAATAAAGACAACAGTGTGGATCAATTGATAAACCTAATTATGATAACAGTGTGCATCAATTGATAAACATAGTAATGACAATAGTGAGCATCAGTTGATAAACATAATAATGAAAACAGTGTAGATCCAGATGAGATGGCTAAAAATGACAACATTATCATCCAGATGATAATTCTAATAAGTTTAAAGCTGTACATATGAACTGATAACTTTAAAATAATGATACAGTGTGGATCTAGATCAGAGGCCTTGGAAATAATGACAACTTCGGATTAGATATTTAATTTTAACAACAACGGGTCCACTAGATACGAAATAATGTTTTATATGAACCAAAAGTGCCTGTTTTGATTTGTGGCACAATTAAAGAACTCTTATGAGCAAAAACGTCATTCCCCATGGCAGATTCCTCTAAAAATCGAACTCATCCAATCTGTTATTCATTACATTTTTAAAGCAGTTTCGAAATGAATTAGTCAAGAAATGAAAGGGCTACATGAGCAACACTTTAGACTGATACAAAGACGTACTGCCGGACGGCCGAAGGGGTCAAAAGCTATATACAACGAGCAACTTCTTTGCGTGGGGTATACTTATTATATTATTTCAATGTTATTATGCAATTGTAGCCAATATTTTTGTTCACTTTGAATACATACATGTACCTAAATATAATTATTCCTTTTTGTTTACAATCAATAACTTTTGTTGAAGGAAATAACAACACACATATGTTACCAAACTTTAATCACGAGAATCATGGGTCGTTTGTAGTTTTCGACCCGTCGAGTCGAAAGTCATTTCATAAACCTGGCATGATTTCATAAACATATTGTGTCATATCTATCATTGTATCTAGGGAAATTCTTCATTTTACCCGAGGTACTTAGTCTTGTTTTAAAGTTAATGTTTATGAACGTTTTGTACTTTGTAGAATGTCGTGTATAGGTTGGTTGTGATGCTAGGCATCACCGTACCGCTATTTCGTACGTTTAAAACTTTCTAAACCGGAATTCTAGTAGAGAAGGATTTAGATACTGTGAAGCAGCTGCATTAACCCTTCTCTTGCTGAATTAAAAAAGATATCCTTCTTTACCAATGCCCTGTTGTACAATTACATATATCTTCACTGTGTATAAGTATTTCGCTGTGCAATCACTGCTGTGGAATGCACTGGTTGCACAATTAATTTGTAAATAGTGCAGACCCTGATGAGACAGCTCCTGCAGGAGCTGTCTCATCTGGGTCTTCACTATTTACAGGTAGGTATATTGATGTGAATAGCAAGCGAAGGGTTAATGCAGGATAAAAGTCATACAGAAAGCGCCTAAAGGAACTACTCTACTGAGTAGAGGAATAGATTAAATGTTTTGAAATGCGTACCTACGGAGTAAAGGGTTAAATAACCCATTAGCCCAAAATCATGTGTTTCTGATCGGCCGCAGATCATCTGATATCTGATTGCAAACATTGGTCCGATGTCGACCCGCTTGTCGGTTGCAATGCCTTTTAACGTTGGCCCGATGAAAGGTTTGACCACTGACACTTGATCGAAAAAGACTATAGTTGATTTAAAGCAACTAGTACATTAATACACTACATGGTGCGGCAGCCGATTCTCTCCCTGTACACTATATGATATAAATATCATATTCACAACTATAGTCAGTTTCGATCAAGTGCCAGTGGGTTTGACGTAGGCCCGATATCGGGGCCACGGCAAGACGCGTTGCAAAAGAGAAGAGGGTTGACATCGGGCCGCCTTAAAATCCAACGTTGAACCGATATTGGAAACAATACCGGCCCAATGTCGGTCCGATTGCAGTGTGCTGCCTGGTTCTACTGTAGCCTGTTTGCAATAGTTCCTTTTTCCAAATGAGCCGTTCATGAACACATTTCTACTCATTCTGGCGAACGTCAAAGTCAAACGGTATAAACCATGACGGCTGATCTTGGTCTACATAAGTTGCAATATCCCTTTTCCCAGACATTTTGCTCATTTGCACTTTGCTCATTAGAGATATATACATAATTGAAACAAGAATGCACAGTGGGCACAATATACCCCCGTCGAGGTTTTGTTTAACATAAACTGGGGTTAACGTATTTGCTGAATTCAAATTCTAAGACCAATTTTGCGACCAAGTTTTAAGGTTGTAAATAAGGCATACTTTAACAAAAAACCATAACCGAAAATTCTAAATTAAAAAGTGCCATAATTGTGTCTAAATGCTTGACATGAAGATGAAGCTTGTGATGGTGAACAAATGTTTCAAGTTTAAAAGCTTTATCTGAAAGAATTATGTAAATAAGTGGACTTTAACCAAAAATTCCAAGCTAAAAAGCGTCATAATTATGTCAAAATGTTAGACAGCGTTATGTACTCTTGCCTACAGGTAAAGCTTGTGATGGTGAGCAAGTGTTCCAAGTTTAAAAGCTTAATCTAAAAGGGTTATGTAAATAAGTGGATTTTAACCAAAACTTTAACCACAATTTCTAAGTTAAAAGGGGGCATAATTCTGTCAAAATGTTGGACAGAGTTATGTACTCTTGCCTACAGGTAAAGCATGTGATGGTGAACGAGTGTTCCAAGGTTAAAAGCTTTATCTAAATAAATGGACTTTAACAAAGCCTTAACCATAAATTCTAAGTTAAAAAGGGGAATGATTCTGTCAAAATGTTTGAAAGAATTATGTACTCTTGTCTACAGGTTAAGATTGTGATGGTGAACAAGTGTTCCAAGTTAAAAAGCTTTATCTCAAAGGGTTATGTAAATAAATGGACTTTAACAAAGCCTTAACCAAAAAATCTAAGTTAAAAGGGTGCATAATTCAGTCAAAATGCTTGACAGAGTTATTTACTCTTGCCTACAGGTGAAGGTTGTGACGGTGAACAAGTGTTCCCAATTTCAAAGCTTTATCACAAAGTGTTATGTAAATAAGTGGACTTGTTCCACATAAATTGAGGTTAACATTTTTGCTTAACGCAAATGCTAAACGCGAATTCTAAGTCTAATTAAGCGACATTGACCTTGGATAAATGATCCGGGACTTGGCAGGCTACTGTAGCATGTCTAGATAAACATTTTGGTTAAATTTGGGAAGGATCCACCAAGCGGAACTTGAGTTAGACAGACCGGTTAACATTTTTGCTAAACGCAAATTCTAAGTCCAATTGTGTGACCTTGACCTTGGATAAACAAACCGGGACTTGGCAGGCTACTGTAGCATGTCTAGATAAACATTGTGGCTAAATTTGAGAAGGATCCACCAAGCGGAACTTGAGTTGGAGATGTTACAGACGGACAGACGGACAGACAACCAGACGGACAGACGGACAGACGAACAGACAGCGCCATTCTATAATACGTCCCGTTTTTTCAAACGGGCGTATAATAAACATTATATACCTGTATACCATTAAAGCATTTGTTACGCCATTTAAAATACAGTAACATCCATCTAAAAGGACCACAAAGGGATCTAATAAAAGGGATCTTATAAAAGGGGTCTAATAAAAAGGATCTTATTCTAGGCCTCAAAGGCGTAAGATAGCTAAATGCAGGATGAAAGTTATACAGAAAGATCCTGCAGGAGCTTTCTGTATTACTTTCATCCTGCATTAAGCAACGACCTACTTTAAAAGGCACTTATGTGTTGTATGTGTTTGTAGAAAGTGTATTCTGAATTTCAACCCTTAATGTATGGGTATATAAGAACTTTGCAATCAATGTAGACTCAGATCAAAAGATTCATAAGGGATCATTTTGATCGGGGTCTGCACTGTTTATGATAGAAATCATTTTCTTCGGTGATATATTTTGATACAATTATTCGCTTGATTAATATTCAGAAAAAGGGAGCCAATTTAACAATTTAGTCCATAATACGCCTTTCTATGCTTTTGCAAAAAGAGCAGACCCAGATCAGACGGCTCGTATAGGAGTCATCTGCTCAGGGTCTGCTTTGTTTGCATATGAAATTCTACAGTTCCCGTGTCTATGTGCTATTAAATAATCTAATTAATATTCATGAAGTTACTATTTCTTACACGATCATCTATGGAGTAAAGGATTAATTAGTCAGGAGATTAAGATTTAAAATTGATTGACCTTCGAATCTGTGATCACTTTCTTACATAATTTTCCAGGACGGGTTACCGGGATTTCGCTTTTCAAAGACAGGGAAAAGAAAGGTTACCGATCAAACTTGAAAACATAAATACTTGAACTGCTCTGATCTAATATTTCGGCCACTAAAGGAGTAGTATATAAAATGGGAGTTCTTCCGCATCCCTTATAGATCTCTATTCTTCGAACTAACCTTTATAACAGTATAAAAATTAGTTATTTAAGGGTCTATGGGACTTCTTATTTATGGGTCTATTCGAATTATAACTCGCTATATAAAATTGTTTATTTTTAAGCACCTTCAGGTGTTACTATTAATTCTGTATGAGTCTTTATAATTCTCTTAAAGAATTGGTATATTTTTTCTGTAATATCTGTCCCATGAGAACCTAAAATATTTATTTTCCCGCTATAAAATAAAATTACTTTTTTTTTCTTTTTTTCTTTGTCTAAGAATTTCATTGATAATTTAGCGCTCTCAATGTCTTCCTTAGACACACACGGCCAGACTCGTACGATTTTATCTCTATTCAGAGCTACCGAAATACTAAACTCTTCATTTTTCCAGCTATACTGTGACCACTCTCTATCCTATATTGTGACCACTCTTGAGAATCGTCTAGAAGGGTTCACAGTATAGGGTTTCGTGGAGAAATAAAGTATCTGTTTTTGAAGATGTTTGACTTTACGCAACTTATCTAGATCTCTGAGAATCATTGCAAACATTTTACCTTTTAACCCATTACCCCATAGGCTATTTTAGACCCAAACCTCTTTGAATTAATCTACCGAAAAGGAGCGTTAATTAGAGAAAATGATTTTTTTTTTAGAATTTTGTAGTTTGAAATCATTGTGATAAATAGAGCATTTGCTCCTATAGGAGAAAATGCTCTATTTTTCACAATGCTTTCTATAGGAGAAAATGCTATATTTTTCACAATGGTTTCACAAAGTGACCTTTACAGAGTCGTCAAAAGTCGTCAATATGAGGGAATAGGTTTCAGTGTAACCCTTTCCTCTAGAAATACGCCTTTCTATACCTCTGTAAAAATTACATTGAAACCATTGGTTTCTATACTACACAATAACAATTTTCTTTTCTCTAGTTAATGCTTCTTTTCGGTAGTTTCATTCAAAGAAGTTGTGTCAAAAATGTCTAAAAATAGCCTACGGAGGAAAGGGTTAAGGGGGAACTTATTACTGTTGGAAACAGTTTGGATCTACATCAAACGCTGTTTGTCAGGATCCAAGATGTTTACCCTCAGACACCTACTCTCCCCTCTCCAGCAGTTTGTAAAACTGAATAATTCAACCTGGCATTATTTTGATAACTTGATCTGATTGTTTACTTTCTAAAATGGCTACAATTTTTGTCATTGTTTCCATATTTCATTATAACTTTTTTGTCCATGGATTTTCAGTAGGTATTGGAATTTGATATAAACAAAGAACAGGCACATTATTCCAGTACTGTTTATTACATATTTTCTTAATTTGAACATATACAGCAGAACCTCTTTATAGCAACAATAAGAAAACAACATTGGTCATAGAAATATTTATTGTACATGTATATGTTTTTATAGTTACTGAATGTATATTGAGGAGTGTAAATAAAGATTCTATCTATCTGTATATTATATTAGATTATCTTTTACAATGACACCATGGTAGAAACTATATAGTCTTATCTATGTTGATTTATAAGCAAACACAGCTCATAGAGGAGCCATCTGATCTGGATCTACTATGTTTGCAAAGGTGTAGAAAACACGTATGGAGTAAAGGGTTAAAGAGACTAATGTCTATTCATTGAGTGATCCTTTAGAGGGTCTCAGCTGTATGTCTTACTTGACACTAGCGTCTATTCATTGAGTGGTCGCTTTAGAGAGTCTCAGCTGTATGTCTAACTTGACACTAGCGTCTATTCATTGAGTGGTCGCTTTAGAGGGTTTCAGCTGTATGTCTTACTTGACACTAGCGTCTATTCATTGAGTGGTCGCTTTAGAGGGTCTCAGCTGTATGTCTTACTTGACACTAGCGTCTATTCATTGAGTGATCGCTTTAGAGGGTTTCAGCTGTATGTCTTACTTGACACTAGCGTCTATTCATTGAGTGGTCGCTTTAGAGAGTCTCAGCTGTATGTCTTACTTGACAATAGTGTCTATTCATTGAGTGGTCGCTTTAGAGGGTCTCGGCTGTATGTCTTACTTGACACTAGTGTCTATTCATTGAGTGGTCGCTTTAGAAAGTCTCAGCTGTATGTCTTACTTGACACTAGTGCCTATTCATTGAGTGGTCGCTTTAGAGGGTCTCAGCTGTATGTCTTACTTGACACTAGTGCCTATTCATTGAGTGGTCGCTTTAGAGGGTCTCAGCTATATGATTTACTTGACACTAGTGTCTATTCATTGAGTGGTCGCTTTAGAGAGTCTCAGTTGTATGTCTTACTTT
The DNA here is from genome assembly GCA_963576725.1 of Azorinus chamasolen. Classification (NCBI taxonomy): domain Eukaryota; kingdom Metazoa; phylum Mollusca; class Bivalvia; order Cardiida; family Solecurtidae; genus Azorinus; species Azorinus chamasolen. The sequence continues at coordinate 94,543,777 of OY755241.1, read as the reverse complement.
TCACTAGTGTCTATTCATTGAGTGGTCGCTTTAGAGGGTCTCAGTTGTATGTCTAACAAACATAACTGTCTTCATAAGCAGGTGGTGGCTTAATACAGGACGAATGTAATACAGTGGTAGCTTAATGCAGGATGAAAGTGAAGCTTTCCTGCATTAAGCAATCACCTGTTCTTACTGATTAGTGCGGAGTCATTCCATCAATGACTACTAGAGACTACATTAAGAAAAAACCCCGACTAGATAACAAAAGAACATCAACACTATTTACACTAAAATTGGACATATTTACTATACATGTAATACAGTAAAGGGTTGACATGGATCAATACCAAACAATTGATAAGACAAGTTTTCACAAAAATATGTATGCAGATAAAAAGCTCCAGATAAAATTAAAAAACATCTAATGCCTTTTGTAAACAATGTAGACCCAGATGATAGAGCTACCAAAGCAGCTCTCTTATCAGGGTCTGCACTGTTTTGTTGTTTCTCTGAACATTCACAGTAAGATTGACCTGTTTAAAATTTGAATGGTCTATTTGTTAATTCAGCGCTGAAAGTACTAACGAAATTTACAGGTACATTTTAAAGAATTGTTATAACCCAAACAAGAACAAACAAGAATTCTCAAATAAGTTCAAATGAAAAGAGTTTTCAGGGTTGCAAACAGTGCATATAAGAACCTGACTATAGTCACCATGCAATGAATAAATAAATGAATGAATAAATGGGGGAGACATAATGATGCTTGTGCTGGAGAACAAGTGTTCCCAGTTTCAAAGGGTTATATTCCCAGTTTGAAAAGCTTTATCTCTTAGGGTTACGTAAATAAGAATAAAAAATTGGCCTAAATACAGAACAGGGAAAGGGAAAGTTAAACAGTAATACCCCTCAAAACTGGATGTTCCAACTTAGCATCAATATTTGTGTTATTCTCTTAAAGTTAAACAGTAACACCCCTCTAAACTGGATGTTCCAACTTAGCATTGCTACTTGTCTGTAAGACAGGTGGCACCCTAACCCATTACCTCATAGGCTATTTTTAGACCGAACGTCTTTGCATGAATCTACCAAAAAGAGCATTATCTAAAGGAAATGAACATTTATATGTTTCTAGTTCGAAACCATTGTGATAAATAAAGCATTTGTTCCTGTAGGAGCAAATGCTCTTATTGTCACAATGGTTTTAAGAAGAGTCTTTTACAGAGGCACAGAAAGGCGTAGTTATGGAGGAAAGGGTTAAAGCAGGATAAAAGTTATGCAGAAAGCTCCTCGTGTTTGGGAACTGTTTAAACCCTTTCTCTAATGTAATGGTGTTTGGCACCTATGCAAACAGGGTAGACCCAGATCAGACAGCTACTGTAGGAACCACTTGACTTTTGCAAACACAGTAGACCCAGATCAGACGGCTACTGTGGGAGCCATTTTACATTTGCAAACAGAGTAAATCCAGATCAGACAGTAACTTTAGGAACCATTTGGCCTTTGCAAACGCAGTAGACCCAGATGTGACAGCTGCTGTAGGAACCATTTGCAAACAGAGTATACCCATATCAGACAGCTATTTTAAGAGTCATTTGACCTTTGCAAATAGAGTAGACCCACATCAGACAGGTATTGTAGGAGTCATTTGAGCTTTGCAAACAGAGTAGACCCAGATCAGACAGCTGCTATAGGAACCATTTGACCTTTGCAAATAGAGTAGACAAAGACCAGACAGCCGTTTTAGGAGTCATTTGACCTTTGCAAACAGAATAGACCCAGATCAAAATGCTGCTGTAGGAGTCATTTGACCTTTGCAAACAGAGTAGACCCAGACCAGACAGCTACTGTAGGAGTCATTTGACCTTTGCAAACAGAGTAGACCCAGACCAGACAGCTGCTGTAGAAGTCATTTGACCTTTGCAAACAGAATAGACCCATACCAGACAGCTACTGTAGGAGAATTCTGACCTTTGCAAACAGAGTAGACCCAGATCAGACAGCTACTGTAAGAGCCATTTTACATTTCCAAACAGAGTAGACCCAGATCAGACAGTAACTAATTCGGAACCATTTGGCCTTTGCAAACGGAGTAGACCCAAATGTGACAGCTGCTGTAGGAACCATTTGCTCACAGAGTATACCCATATCAGACAGCTATTTTAAGAGTCATTTGACCTTTGTAAATAGAGTAGACCAACATCAGACAGCTATTGTAGGAGTCATTTAAAATCAATAAATAAAATAAAGTAATAAAATGATTGGAATGCTTAAAAAGATTTATGCAGGCTTTTCATACATTAATGAAAAACATAACACTCGGTATTTTATCCTGTCCTACAATATTAAGATGCAAATAAAAAATCTAAAAATGAGTCTAAGACTAGTTACTCAAAATTTGACTTGCAACGACTCTACCTAGAAAATAGTAGTTTGCTCTCAATGAGAATGAGAAATTGGGAATCAGTTACTAAGGAGATATAACATCAGAATATTTTAACACCGTTGAGTTAAATTTAGTTGGTGCAATGGTTATGGGTTAAATATTAAGTGCAGTGTTAACGATTAAGGGAAGGAGATGTATTCTAATATTCTGACAGTATCATCCATCAATGGCAGTATCATCCATCAATGACAGTATCATCCATCAACGACAGAAAATATGTAGTCCAAATCCTAAAGGCAGAGTCTAGATACAAGAAAAAATGTAGTTAGTAATTATGTTTGAAATTCAGTTTTTATGGAAACATCTCAAAAACTTCAAAAAATTTGAATAACTTCATTTTCTTCAAATGCATCAGTGTAAATACTACAATTAAACTGCAAACACTGACTTCTTCACCCCCATTGTAGAAAGGTCAACTCATTACTTGATGTTTGATATGGATCCAAATTGTTTGCGACTCGACTTGGCCTCTGGCTTACCATGCCAACACTATCGACTGAGCTACCAAGTCACACAGTAGACCCTATGACTGAACTGTTTCAACACAATCTCTATCCGGCTACAGATATATAACCAATTTCCTCATATAAATGCATTTTCACACAATTACAAACAGTAGACCCAGATCAGGCGGTTCATATACGAGCCGTCAGATCAGAGTCTACTATATTTGAGCCGTCAGACCAGAGTCTACTATATTTGCTTTGAACATGACAAAGGTCTTATTTTGTCAAAGAAAATTAATTCCTTGAAAAGTTTACATACATCTGGGCAGTCACCAAAGGACGCACGGACAATGTATTGTCCTGGGACGACTCAACAGAACGTAGAACGTAGTCAGAAGTAGTAGAACTATTCGTCCAAGTAGCTACACTGAGAATACCGTCCAAGGGGGCATGATTGACAAATGCCCACCAGATAGAAACAGCCCTCCGTTCATGAAGGCAGATCTGGAGGAAATCAAGGTCTCGGTCAGAAGGATCTAATAGCCTATCTGGAGCCTGGGTGAATTGGGATGTTAAGGTATGCGGGCAAGAGGTCTAAAGACATGTCCCACTAATAAGGTCTAATAGCTAGCCTGATTGACCAAGAGAGTTGCCTTCAACGAAGGCTTCTGGGCTCCAATATAGCAGAGTACATAGAGCAGGAGCTGCTGTAGGAGCTGTAGGGGTCAAAGCAGTCGAGAAGGTTGAATTGACGACAGGCTGTCTATGCCTCTCAGAGTCTGGCCTGATACAAACGCACATAAGTCACAAGCACGGAAAAGATTGGAAGAATTCCTTATATGTTATAGGCATTCAATCACTTTTGAGCGAAAACATCTATGAATCATTGGGATGGGTTATGGCTAAACTGCATATTCACAGTATGATATTGGACACTATGTGATATTATATATGCTATAAAGATATAGCTAAAAGCAGATTTTTTATCCAGTAAAGTATTTTACTATTAAAATGCAATAGCAGATTGCTCCATTATCCCTTTATCTAATGCATATTCAAGAAACGGTGACAAGAGCAGACCTTGATAAGATAGCTCCATCTGACCCGGGTCTACTCTGTTTGAAAATGTGTATAAGGCTATTTCTATTGATTGATTGATTGAGTTGGGTTTTATGGCACTGCAACAACTTTATAAGTCATATGGCACAGAGACAGTAGAAAAGTTGCTAGATCCATATCTCATTTACATCGAGATAAAAAATATGGGATAAGGATCCAGAAAAAGTGTTTATATGAGGGAAAGGGTTAACAAGTCAACTCATCAAAATAGAGTAAAACCTTGCGAATTTAAACTTTTAGTGAAGCAAGTAGTTGCTAAATGCAGGGTGAAAGTCATTTAGAAAGTTCACAGGAACTTTCTGTATGATTTTCATCCTGCATTAACTTTAAACCTGTCTTAACTAGTGTCTAGTCATTGAGTGGTCGCTTTAGAGGGTCTCAGCTGTATGTCTTACTTGACACTAGCGTCTATTCATTGAGTGATCGCTTTAGAGGGTCTCAGCTGTATGTCTTACTTGACACTAGCGTCTATTCATTGAGTGATCGCTTTAGAGGGTCTCAGCTGTATGTCTTACTTGACACTAGTGTCTATTCATTGAGGGGTCGCTTTAGAGGGTCTCAACTGTATGTCTTACTTGACACTAGTGCCTATTCATTGAGTGGTCGCTTTAGAGGGTCTCGACTGTATGTATACTTGACACTAAAGGTTATTCATTGAGTGGTCGCTTTAGAAAGTCTCAGCTGTATGTCTTACTTGACACTAGTGTCTATTCATTGAGTTGTCGCTTTAGAAAGTCTCAACTGTATGTCTTACTTGACACTAGTGTCTATTCATTGAGTTGTCGCTTTAGAGGGTCTCAACTGTATGTCTTACTTGACACTAGTGTCTATTCATTGAGTGGTCGCTTTAGATGGTCTCAACTGTATGTCTTACTTGACACTAGTGTCTATTCATTGAGTTGTCGCTTTAGAGGGTCTCAACTGTATGTCTTACTTGACACTAGTGTCTATTTTTTGAGTGGACGCTTTAGAGGGTCTCAGCTGTATGTCTTACTTGACACTAGTGTCTATTCATTGAGTGATCGCTTTAGAGAGTCTCAACTGTATGTCTTACTTGACACTAGTGTCTATTCATTGAGTGATCGCTTTAGAGTGTCTCAACTGTATGTCTTACTTGACACTAGTGTCTATTCATTGAGTGGTCGCTTTAGAGAGTCTCAGCTGTATGTCTTACTTGACACTAGTGTCTATTCATTGAGTGGTCGCTTTAGAAAGTCTCAGCTGTATGTCTTACTTGACACTAGTGCCTATTCATTGAGTGGTCGCTTTAGAGGGTCTCAGCTATATGATTTACTTGACACTAGTGTCTATTCATTGAGTGGTCGCTTTAGAGAGTCTCAGTTGTATGTCTTACTTTTCACTAGTGTCTATTCATTGAGTGGTCGCTTTAGAGGGTCTCAGTTGTATGTCTAACAAACATAACTGTCTTCATAAGCAGGTGGTGGCTTAATACAGGACGAATGTAATACAGTGGTAGCTTAATGCAGGATGAAAGTGAAGCTTTCCTGCATTAAGCAATCACCTGTTCTTACTGATTAGTGCGGAGTCATTCCATCAATGAATTATAGAACAGAACAGAACTGTCAAACATCTTGATCCTGAGACGCCAAATAATAATAACACAAAATACAATAGCTCTACAATTTAACAATTAAGGAACTAATACAAAACAAAACAAACAAAACAAGGTTTGAGAACTAATACAAAACAATAATTACGGCATAAAATACAACTATAGCTCTAACAATTTAACAAGGTTTGAGAGCTAATATAAAATTATAATAACGCAAATTACAAAAAAAGAGCTCTAACAGTTTAACAGTTTGAGAACTAATACAATACAATTACCTTAAACTCAAAAATAGCTCTAACAATTTAACAATTTGAGAACTACACAAAATACAAAAATATCTCTAACAATTTAACAATTTGAGAGCTATATAATTTGAGTATATCACAATACTATTCCATACATATTGCACTATATCTACATCTACATCTATATATATATATACTTATATCTATAAAGACTCTGTTAATCTAACACACACACGTACGCACATTAACGAACACGTATATGTTTGATTAAAAACTACTTAAACCAGAAAGAAGATAAAAACTGAATTGAGAAAAAATGCCAAACAAGCCATATTACAAAATGTTCTTAAGAAAACGATTATCACCTCAAATCAGATTTGAGATAAAATGATTAACAGAGACTTTATACCTGAAATAAAAGACATGTACTTAAACATGTGTTACGGCATTATTTACAATAAAATATTTAAACATTAATACTATAACAATTATAATATGGCACTTGGAAACTGGAAAAAGGCAACGCCTTACGAAATGTTCATAAAAACAAATGTACCGATCCAAATGAAATTTGGGATAAACTGACTACTAGAGACTACATTAAGAAAAAAACCCGACTAGATAACAAAAGAACATCAACACTATTTACACTAAAATTGGACATATTCACTATACATGTAATACAGTAAAGGGTTGACATGGATCAATACCAAACAATTGATAAGACAAGTTTTCACAAAAATATGTATGCAGATAAAAAGCTCCAGATAAAATTAAAAAACATCTAATGCCTTTTGTAAACAATGTAGACCCAGATGATAGAGCTACCGAAGCAGCTCTCTTATCAGGGTCTGCACTGTAACTGAACATTCACAGTAAGATTGACCTGTTTAAAATTTGGATGGTCTATTTGTTAATTCAGCACTGAAAGTACTAATGAAATTTACAGGTACATTTTAAAGAATTGTTATAACCCAAACAAGAACAAACAAGAATTCTCAAATAAGTTCCAATGAAAAGAGTTTTCAGGGTTGCAAACAGTGCATATAAGAACCTGACTATAGTCACCATGCAATGAATAAATAAATGAATGAATAAATGGGGGAGACATAATGATGCTTGTGCTGGAGAACAAGTGTTCCCAGTTTCAAAGGGTTATATTCCCAGTTTGAAAAGCTTTATCTCTTAGGGTTACGTAAATAAGAATTAAAATTTGGCCTAAATACAGAACAGGGAAAGGGAAAGCTAAACAGTAATACCCCTCAAAACTGGATGTTCCAACTTAGCATCAATATTTGTGTTATTCTCTTAAAGTTAAACAGTAACACCCCTCTAAACTGGATGTTCCAACTTAGCATTGCTACTTGTCTGTAAGACAGGTGGCACCCTAACCCATTACCTCATAGGCTATTTTAGACCGAACGTCTTTGCATGAATCTACCAAAAAGAGCATTATCTAAAGGAAATGAACATTTATATGTTTCTAGTTCGAAACCATTGTGATAAATAAAGCATTTGTTCCTGTAGGAGCAAATGCTCTTATTGTCACAATGGTTTTAAGAAGAGTCTTTTACAGAGGCACAGAAAGGCGTAGTTATGGAGGAAAGGGTTAAAGCAGGATAAAAGTTATGCAGACAGCTCCTCTTGTTTGGGAACTGTTTAACCCTTTCTCTAATGTAAATGCTGTTTGGCACCTATGCAAACAGGACAGACCCAGATCAGACAGCTACTGTAGGAACCACTTGACTTTTGCAAACACAGTAGACCCAGATCAGACGGCTACTGTGGGAGCCATTTTACATTTGCAAACAGAGTAAATCCAGATCAGACAGTAACTTTAGGAACCATTTGGCCTTTCCAAACGCAGTAGACCCAGATGTGACAGCTGCTGTAGGAACCATTTGCAAACAGAGTATACCCATATCAGACAGCTATTTTAAGAGTCATTTGACCTTTGCAAATAGAGTAGACCCACATCAGACAGGTATTGTAGGAGTCATTTGAGCTTTGCAAACAGAGTAGACCCAGATCAGACAGCTGCTATAGGAACCATTTGACCTTTGCAAATAGAGTAGACAAAGACCAGACATCCGTTTTAGGAGTCATTTGACCTTTGCAAACAGAATAGACCCAGATCAAAATGCTGCTGTAGGAGTCATTTGACCTTTGCAAACAGAGTAGACCCAGACCAGACAGCTACTGTAGGAGTCATTTGACCTTTGCAAACAGAGAAGGCCCAGACCAGACAGCTGCTGTAGGAGTCATTTGACCTTTGCAAACAGAATAGACCCAGATCAGACAGCTACTGTAGGAGCCATTTTACATTTCCAAACAGAGTAGACCCAGATCAGACAGTAACTAATTAGGAACCATTTGGCCTTTGCAAATGGAGTAGACCCAGATGTGACAGCTGCTGTAGGAACCATTTGCTCACAGAGTATACCCATATCAGACAGCTATTTTAAGAGTCATTTGACCTTTGTAAATAGAGTAGACCAACATCAGACAGCTATTGTAGGAGTCATTTAAAATCAATAAATAAAATAAAGTAATAACATGATTGGAATGCTTAAATAGATTTATGCAGGCTTTTCATACATTAATGAAAAACATAACACTCGGTATTTTATCCTGTCCTACAATATTAAGATGCAAATAAAAAATCTAAAAATGAGTCTAAGACTAGTTACTCAATATTTGACTTGCAACGACTCTACCTAGAAAATAGTAGTTTGCTCTCAATGAGAATGAGAAATTGGGAATCAGTTACTAAGGAGATATAACATCAGAATATTTTAACACTGTTGAGTTAAATTTAGTTGGTGCAATGGTTATGGGTTAAATATTAAGTGCAGTGTTAACGATTAAGGGAAGGAGATGTATTCTAATATTCTGACAGTATCATCCATCAATGGCAGTATAATCCATCAATGACAGTATCATCCATCAACGACAGAAAATATATAGTCCAAATCCTAAAGGCTGAGTCTAGATACAAGAAAAAATGTAGTTAGTAATTATGTTTGAAATTCAGTTTTTATGGAAACATCTCAAAAACTTCAAAAAATTTGAATAACTTCATTTTCTTCAAATGCATCAGTGTAAATACTACAATTAAACTGCAAACACTGACTTCTTCACCCCCATTGTAGAAAGGTCAACTCATTACTTGATGTTTGATATGGATCCAAATTGTTTGCGACTCGACTTGGCCTCTGGCTTACCATGCCAACACTATCGACTGAGCTACCAAGTCACACAGTAGACCCTATGACTGAACTGTTTCAACACAATCTCTATCCGGCTACAGATATATAACCAATTTCCTCATATGAATGCATTTTCACACAATTACAAACAGTAGACCCAGATCAGGCGGTTCATATACGAGCCGTCAGATCAGAGTCTACTATATTTGAGCCGTCAGACCAGAGTCTACTATATTTGCTTTGAACATGACAAAGGTCTTATTTTGTCAAAGAAAATTAATTCCTTGAAAAGTTTACATACATCTGGGCAGTCACCAAAGGACGCAAGGACAATGTATTGTCCTGGGACGACTCAACAGAACGTAGAACGTAGTCAGAAGTAGTAGAACTATTCGTCCAAGTAGCTACACTGAGAATACCGTCCAAGGGGGCATGATTGACAAATGCCCACCAGATAGAAACAGCCCTCCGTTCATGAAGGCAGATCTGGAGGAAATCAAGGTCTCGGTCAGAAGGATCTAATAGCCTATCTGGAGCCTGGGTGAATTGGGATGTTAAGGTATGCGGGCAAGAGGTCTAAAGACATGTCCCACTAATAAGGTCTAATAGCTAGCCTGATTGACCAAGAGAGTTGCCTTCAACGAAGGCTTCTGTGCTCCAATATAGCAGAGTACATAGAGCAGGAGCTGCTGTAGGAGCTGTAGGGGTCAAAGCAGTCGAGAAGGTTGAATTGACGACAGGCTGTCTATGCCTCTCAGAGTCTGGCCTGATACAAACGCACATAAGTCACAAGCACGGAAAAGATTGGAAGAATTCCTTATATGTTATAGGCATTCAATCACTTTTGAGCGAAAACATCTATGAATCATTGGGATGGGTTATGGCTAAACTGCATATTCACAGTATGATATTGGACACTATGTGATATTATATATGCTATAAAGATATAGCTAAAAGCAGATTTTTTATCCAGTAACGTATTTTACTATTAAAATGCAATAGCAGATTGCTCCATTATCCCTTTATCTAATGCATATTCAAGAAACGGTGACAAGAGCAGACCTTGATAGGATAGCTCCATCTGATCCGGGTCTACTCTGTTTGAAAATGTGTATAAGGGTATTTCTATTGATTGATTGATTGAGTTGGGTTTTATGGCACTGCAACAACTTTATAGGTCATATGGCACAGAGACAGTAGAAAGGTTGCTAGATCCATATCTCATTTACATCGAGATAAAAAATATGGGATAAGGATCTAGAAAAAGTGTTTATATGAGGGAAAGGGTTAACAAGTCAACTAATCAAAATACAGTAAAACCTTGCGAATTTAAACTTTTAGTGAAGCAAGTAGTTGCTAAATGCAGGGTGAAAGTCATTTAGAAAGTTCACAGGAGCTTTCTGTATGATTTTCATCCTGCATTAACTTTAAACCTGTCTTAACCCTTTACTCCATGAATATTCATGGTAGAAAAAATAACACCATAGATATTAATTTGATTTGTTGTAATAACAGCACATGGGCACATGAATGTTTGGCCATGGCAGAAACATCATAGGCAAATAGAGCAGACCCTGATCAGACAGCTCATACAATAGCCATCCAATCTGGGTCTACTCTGTTTGTACAAAGGCGTTGAAAGGCTTCCGGAACAAAGCGTTAAAGACTATCACTAAGTTTTATGATTACATGAACTAAGAAATCTAATACCGTAGCACACGCTGTAGGATCAGATACTTAACACATTCCCCCATATGCTATTTTTAGTCCCTACCTCTGAGTATATTTACCAAAAAGAGCATGAAAGGATTGTTTTTAGAATTGTGTTGTGATAAACAGTGCATCTACTGCTATGGAGCAAATGCTCTATTTATCACAATGGTTTCAGAAAGTTAAGTTTACAAAGGCGTCAAAAGTTATCAATATGAGGGAATGGGTTAATATTTCATAAGCAAATCATATATGTCCATTGATGAAAAATGCTCTTGATTCATTTCTTTTTACCCTTTCCCTGTCTGTATTAATTCCAAATTTAATATCTACTGAATATTATTTGACAGAATACTACTTATACAATGTAATGAAATATGGAAGGTGGAACATTGTAGCCATTTTAGAAACTAAAGAAACAGATCTATCAAATTCCTTTAGCAAACATGGTAGACATTGATGAGATGGCTCCAGTAAGAACAATCTGATCTAGGTCTACTTTGTTTGCAAATGCATGGAAACGTGTTAACATGTATATGAGGGAAAGGGTTAACAAGTCAACTAATCAAAGCAAAACCTTGTGAATTCCAACTTTTAGTGAAGCAAGTGGTTCTAATCTTATTGAACAGTACAGTCTATTCATTATGAACACGTACACATTTCTCAGCATCTTTATTAATGACAGAGCTTCCAAAGGAGATCTCTTATCAGGGTCTGTACTGTTTTGTTGTTAATTTCTTTAAAATTCACTGAACATTCACAGTAAGTTTAAAATTTGGAATGGTCTAGTTGTTAATTCAGCACTGAAAGTACTAACGAAATTTGAAGAATTGTTATAACCCAAACAAGAACAAACAAGAATTCTCAAATAAGTTCCAATGAAAGGAGTTTTCAGGGTTGCAAACAGTGTATATAAGAACCTGCCTATAGTCACCATGCAATGAATAAATGAATAAATAAATGAATGAATAAATGGGCGAGACATAATGATGCTTGTGGTGGTGAACAAGTGTTCCCAGTTTCAAAGGGTTATTTTCCCAGTTTGAAAAGCTTTATCTCTCCGGATTATGTAAATAAGTATTAAAAATTTGGCCTAAATACAGAACAGGGAAAGGAAAAGTTAAACAGTAAAACCCCTCTAAACTGGATGTTTCAACTTAGCATCAATATTTGTGTTAGTCTCTTAAAGTTAAACAGTAACGCCCCTCTTAACTGGATGTTCTAACTTAGCATCAATATTTGTATTAGTCTCTTAAAGTTAGACAGTAACACCCCTCTAAACCGGATGTTCCAACTTAGCATCAATATTTGTGTTAGTCTCTTAAAGTTATATAGTAACACCCCTCTAAACTGGATGTTTCAACTTAGCATTGCTACTTGTCTGTAAGACAGGTGGCACCCTAACCCATTACCTCATAGGCTATTTTTAGACCGAACGTCTTTGCATGAATCTACCAAAAAAGAGCATTAACTAGAGGAAATGAACATTTATAATTTTCTAGTTAGAAACCATTGTGATAAATAGAGCATTTGTTCCTATAGGAGCAAAGGTTTTTATTATCACAATGGTTTCAAGAAAAGACTTTTTCCAGAGGCGTAGAAAGGCGTATTTATGGAGGAAAGGGTTAAAGCAGGATGAAAGTTATGCAGAAAGCTCCTCGTGTTTGGCAAATGTTTCACCCTTTATCTAATGTAAATGCTGTTTTGCAGCTTTGTAAACAGAGTATACCAAGATCAGATAGCTGCTGTAGGAGCCATTTGACCTTGGCAAACAGAGTAGATCCTGATCAGACTGCTACTGTAGGAACCATTTGGCCTTTGCAAACAGAGTGACACAGATCAGACAGCTACTGTAGAAACCATTTGACCTTTGCAAACACAGTAGATCCAGATCAGACAGTAATTATAGGGAACATTTGGACTTTGCAAACAGAGTAGATCCAGATTTGACAGCTGCTTTAGGGACCATTTGACGTTTGCAAACATAGTATACCCAGATCAGACAGCTATGTAAGAGTTATTTGACCTTTGCAAATAGAGTAGACCCGGATCAGATAGCTATTGTAGGAGTCATTTGACCTTTGCAAACAGAGTAGACCCATATCAGACAGCTACTGTAGGAGTCATTTGACATTTGCAAACAGAGTAGACCTAGACCAGACAGCTGCTCTAGGAATCAGAAACTGCTGTTTACTCAGATATGATTTACAGTTTGTTAAATGGCATTGACCAATATACAAATTCAGTAAAGTAATTATAGTCTACAAAGGGTTGCGATTATATGAGGGAATTGGTTATAGACCTGTAGCCGGAGAGAGATTGTGGTGAAACAGTTCAGTAATAGGTTTTACTGTGTGGCTTGATAGCTCAGTCGGTAGAGTGTTGGCATGGTAAGCCAGAGGCCATGGGTTCGAGTCTCAGTACCTTAATCATATAATAATAATAATTTAAAAAAACGAGCTGAAATTTTGTCCAAAGTGGAGTAAAAATAAAAAATAAATAGATAAAATACCGTAATAAAATTATAGGATTGCTTAAAAAGATTTTTCAGGTTTTTCATACATCAATGAAAAACATAACACTCGGTATTTTATCCTGTCCTACAATATTAAGATGCAAATAAAAAATCTAAAAATGAGTCTAAGACTAGTCACTCAAAATTTGACTTGCAACGACTCTACCTAGAAAATAGTAGTTTGCTCTCAAAGCAAGATCGAATGAGAAATTGGGAATCAGTTACTAAGGAGATATAACATCAGAATATTTTAACACTGTTGAGTTAAATTTAGTTGGTGCAATGGTTATGGGTTAAATATTAAGTGCAATGTTAACGATGAAGGAAGGAGATGTATTCTAATATTCTGACAGTATCATCCATCAATGACAGTATCATCCATCAATGACAGAAAATATGTAGTCCAAATCCTATAGGCAGAGTCTGGATACAAGACAAAATGTAGTTAGTAATTATGTTTGAAATTCAGTTTTTATGAAAAAATCTCAAAAACTTCAAAATTTGAAAAACTTCATTTTCTTCAAATGCATCAGTGTAAATACTACAATTAAACTGCAAACACTGACTTCTTCACCCCCATTGTAGAAAGGTCAACTCATTACTTGATGTTTTATACGGATTCACAGAAACCGTCTAGTCTGGGTCTACTCTGTTGGCAAATTTATAGAAACCAGGTATATTTATGGAGTAAAAGGTTAAATATCTCTGACATACTCATTCTTACTGGTACTCATTAGAATCACAGCAATCGTCTAGTCTGGGTCTACTCTGTTTGCAAATGTGTAGAAACCAGGCATATTTATGGAGTAAAGGGTTAAATTTCTCTGACAAACTCATTCTTGCTTGTACTCATCAGATTTGTCTGAAGCCAGTTATAGTGAGTACAAAAAAGATAGGAATTGGACAAGAATATAAATAATACCTATATTAACACTTTTCTCAACAGAAAAGAAAAATGTTAGAAGCGTGTATCAAACACGTGAGTACCCTTTCTCCATAAATACGCCTTTCTACGCCTCATTAATAACCACTTCTTGAAACCATTGTGATAAATAGAGCATTTACTCTTATAGTATCAAATGATCTATTTATCACACTGGTTTCAAACTACAAAATTCTAAAATTTTACTTGTCTCCAGTAAATGCTGCTTTTGGGTAGATTCATTCAAAGAGGTTGTGTCTAAATAAATTAGATTTTTAAAGTGAAATCTGTTTTAGCTAAAGATGCATATTTGCTATATAATCTGCTTTCAGCTTTATCTACTACTAAACAAAAAAGAAATATGTCATATCGCATAAAATACTGCACGAGTCTGGCCTGATACAAGCGCACACAAGTCACAAGCACGGAAAAGATTGGAAAAATTTCTTACATGTAATAGGCATTCAATCACTTTTGAGCGAAAACATCTATGAATCATCGGGATGGGTTATGGCTAAACAGCGTATTCGCAGTATGATATTGGACACTATGTGATAATATATATGCTATAAAGATATAGCTAAAAGCAGACTTTTTATCCAGTAAAGTATTTTCTATTAAAATGCAGTTGCAGATTGCGCCATTATCCCTTTACCTAATGCATATTCAAGACAGGGTGACAAGAGCAGACCTTGATAAGATAGCTCCTAAAGGATCCATCTGATCTGGGTCTACTCTGTTTGCAAAGGTGTGTAAATGTGTTTCTATTGATTGAGTTGGGTTTTATGGCACTGCAACAACTTTATAGGTCATATGGCGCAGAGAAAGTAGAAAAGTTGCTGGATCCATATCTCATTTACATCGAGATAAAAATATGGGATAAGGATCCAGAAAAAGTGTTTATATGAGGGAAAGGATTAACAAGTCAACTAATCAAAATACAGTAAAACCTTGCGAATTTAAACTTTTAGTGAAGCAAGTGGTTGCTAAATGCAGGGTGAAAGTCATTTAGAAAGTTCACAGGAGCTTTCTGTATGGTTTTCATCCTGCATTAAGTTTAAACCTGTCTTAACCCTTTACTCAATGAATATTCATGGAATACAAAATAACACTATGAATATTAATTTGATTTGTTCTGATAGTAGCACATGGGCACAGGAATGTTTGGTCATGGCAGAAACATCATAGGCAAATAGAGCAGACCCTGATCAGACAGCTCCTACAGTAGCCATCCAATCTGGGTCTACTCTGTTTGTACAATGGCGTTGAAAGGCTTACGGAGTAAAGGGTTAAAGACTGTCACTGACGTTTTATGATTACATGAACAAAGATATCTGATACCATGTCACACGCTGTAGGATCAGATACTTAACACATTCCCTCGTAGGCTATTTTTAGTTCCTACCTCTGAGTATATTTACCAAAAAGAGCATGAAAGGATTGTTTTCAGAATTGTGTTGTGATAAACAGTGCATCTACTGTTATGGAGCAAATGCTCTATTTATCACAATGGTTTCAGAAAGTTAAGTTAACAGATGCGTCAAAAGTCATCAATATAGGGGAATTGGTTAATATTCATAAGCAAATCATATATGTCCATTGATGAAAAATGCTCTTGATTCAATTCTATTTTACCCTTTCCCTGCTCTATATTCATTCCAAATTTAATACCTACACTGAATATTCTTTGACAAAATACTTATAATGAAATATGGAAGGTGGAACATTATAGCCATTTTAGAAACTAAAGAAACAGATCTACCAAATTCCTTTAGCAAACAAGACAGACACTGATGAGACGGCTCCTATAAGAACCATTTGATCTGGGTCTACCTTGTTCGTAAATGCATGAAAAAGTGTTTATATGAGGGAAAGGGTTAAAAAGTCAACTAATCAAAGCAAAACCTTGTGAATTCCAACTTTCAGTGAAGCAAGTGGTTCCAATCTTATTGAACAGTACAGTCTATTCATTATGAACATGTGCACATTTCTCAGCATCTTTATTAATGTCAAACAGTGCTGATCTGGGTCCGAGTACCATCTTTATTAATGTCAAACTGCTGATCTGGGTCCGAGTCCCATCTGTATTAATGTCAAACAGTGCTGATCTGGGTCTGATTCCCATTTTATTAATGTCAAACTGCTGATCTGGGTCCGAGTCCCATCTTTATTAATGTCAAACTGCTGATCTAGGTCCGAGTCCCAGTTTTATTAATGCCAAACAGTGCTGATCTGGGTCCGTGTCCCATCTTTATTAATGTCAAACAGTGCTGATCTGGGTCCGTGTCCCATCTTTATTAATGTCAAACAGTGCTGCTGATATGGGTCCGTGTCCCATCTTTATTAATGTCAAACAGTGCTGATCTGGGTCCGTGTCCCATCTTTATTAATGTCAAACAGTGCTGATCTGGGTCCGTGTCCCATCTTTATTAACCCTTCTCTTGCTGAATTTTAAAATACATTTCTCCTTCTTTACCCATGCCTTGTTGTATAATTACATATATCTTCACTGTGTACAAGTATTTCACTGTGCAATCACTGCTGTGGAGTGTACTGGTTGCACAATCAACTTGTAAATAGTGCAGACTCTGATGAGACAGCTCCTGCAGGAGCTGTCTCATCTGGGTCTTCACTATTTACAGGTACGTATATTGACGTGAATAGCAAGCGAAGGGTTAATGTCAAACAGTGCTGATCTGGGTCTGAGTCTGCCAAATAACACAATTTCCATATCCAAGGGGTCATTGCTCATGCTGTATCTGTGTTATCCTGTAAAAAAAAAAGATGTGTACTCAAAATACTCAAATTGTCATTTCTCCACCAGAGTCTATGTTGTGACAACTCTTTAGAATTTAATCTATGCATCATATCTGGAGCTGTTACCATTTATGTTTCTGGTCAGGATCTGTATTAGCAGCTGTAAACTCAGTTGGAAATGCATTTGTTGTTCTGCACTATTTGTGTTAACCCTTTACTCCATAAATATGTCTTGTATCGTCTTTACAAATGATAGGTGCGGTCAAACCAGGATCTTCTCTCTTTGGTTATGGAATTGTATACATGAAGATCTAATTCTATAGTTTCTGTCACAGTAAAAATCTTGTGTACCATTATTAAATTTCAGCTATTAAAATTTCAGCCAATGAATATTCATGATGTCATTATTTCTTAATGAATATTCATGGAGTTGAAGGGGTGTATTGCAAATAATAGACATATCATTTCTCCACCATTTTCTCTGTATCGTCTATCAAGAAGATTCTTTAGAGAGGTCACAATAATCTACTGTCTGCTGTCTACATCAAATTATACAGCAATAACTTTACCTTAACAGAATATTAAATTGACTGACTGCATCATCTCAATTCAAATCCACCTAAGAATCCCCATTGCCTTGGAAGATTATGGCAGTTACATCTCTGGTGAGGAAATGCTTGAAAAAGAACAATAAATGTTAAGTGTCCTTGGAAAGCCGGGCCAGTTGTAATAAAGCAAAGTATAGAGATAGAAATGCATTTTCATGTATTTGCAAACAGAGTAGACCCAGATCAGATGGCTCCTGTGGGAGCCATCTGATCAGGGTCTGCTCTGTTTGCATTGATTCTCCCAATGCCAAAATATCCATAGATATACAGCTAATAAATATTCATGATGTTATTATTTCTTACATAATATTCATTAGATAAATAGAAAACGTCAACATCGTCATCTACATTGCCCAGACACTGGGCACTACACTCAAATGTCCAGTATGTTCACTCTTTGTAACCAAAGTAGACCATCATAATAGCAGAATGATGAAGTCATTTTAGAAACTGTAGAATGCTGAATCAGATCTTTATATTTCTCGGGCAAACAAAGCAGTTCCTGATCAGACGGCTCCTGCAGACACTGTTTGATCTTGGTCTACTTATTTGCAAAGGTAAATGTACATGTATGAAGAAAAGGGTAACTTATTCCTTTCATAGGCTATTTTTAGATCCAGTCTCTTTGAATAAATCTACCGAAAAGGAACATTTGCCAGAAACAAAATAAAAATTTAGAATTACACTGTATATGTATGTTGTTTTGAAACCATTGCGAGAAATAGAGTATTTGCTCTTACGGAGCAAATGCTCTATTTGTCAAAATTGTTTTTAAAAGTGACTTTTGCAGGGGCGTCAAAATGCGTCCATATGAAGGAATGGGTTAAATACCTTAACTACCCAAACTATTCAAACACCCAATCTCCTCTCTCCACTAGTTTGAAGAGATTAATAATTCACTTCAACCCAATTTTTACAACTTAAAATTAGACTGACATTGTAACAAACAGTGAAAACCCTGAAGTCGAGAAGTTTGATCTAGGTCTGCACTATTTGCTTGTCTGAATAGTTAGGGTAATTACGATATGGAATAAAATATTTACACCATGGTTGCTACAGTTAGTGATTTACCTTTTGTATATTATGGAGCTGCTGCATTCACTTGCAATTTCAAAGCCCTCCGTGATGGACACTTGTGGGAAGGTTGGTGGATTGAGCTAGTACTTCAATCACTGTTAGCGGCTCCATAACATCATAATGTTGGCATATGGTATCATGACATTGACCACTCAAGTTAATGCTCAGGCTGAATGCTGAACTTACAATATGGAATGATTCTTCCAGCAGTGTTCAACAGTAGGAGCCATTAAGTGTGAAAGATCAGAGTTGCTTAAGGATTTTGAAAGACAAGCAGTGCAGAGCGTGATTAGAGGGGTCCCCCAGGAACCTTCTGATCTGGATCTGAACTATTTGCAAATGACAGTCAACTCATTTCCTGAATTTAAAGGGTTAAATATTGAATAGCAGACTGGTGCTAAGGAGACTTATCTGCCCATGAGGGCCGAGAAAGCAAACGGGGTTACATAATGGATGTGGAATCCAGGCCTCCAAGAATAAGATGTACTAGAGGATCTTGAACAACAAACAATGCAGATCCTGATCAGACAGCTCCTACAGAAGTCCTCTGATCAAAGTCTACAAATTTGCATTATGCTGATTAACTCGTTCTCGAGTTTCTTAGTTTCTAAGCTTTATCTTCAAAATGTTGCCCACATCCCTGTATAACCTTACACATTTACACAGTAATCTTGAAACCGGCAGGTATCCTATTCCAACATGGAACTTCCAACCCTTGATACTTGCATGGGCTTGGAGTAAAGTCTTAGCCACTGTCAAGTGACATGAAGAAAACAATTCTCAATCATTGGCCTCTGTGATTTCATGGTGAATACAAGAAGAATGGTGGAGGGTTTTCATCTCCAAATTCTAAACAATGGATTTGTTCCTTGGTTTAGCATATATTGACATTGAAAAAATGTACCCGTAAAAATACCTTTTGAATAAAAAAACAGACTGCTGCATTTTGAAAATGTCAAAGCTGTCAATGGCTCAAATAAATAAAAAACAATTAGCGTGGGCAAAATAAAGGAATTTAGAATATGTATATTAAGTTAAGTATAAGTTATAAGTGATAATGTTATGATTATGTTAAGTTAGTATAAACCGTGTGTGTTAAACAAGTGCTGTGTTAAAAGGGATATACATATTCTAATATCCTTCCACATAATAAAAGGGTGGAAACTACCTATTTAAAAAAAGGTTTCAGCCAGCAAAATGCATTTAAAATAATGTAAAGTTGTAGCCACTGTAACTTTGAGCATCAATGTCATGATGATAAGCATCACTGATGCCTTGATGATAAGCATCATCACACTGTTAACAGAAAAAATATGTTTCTTCAAATTAATTATATAGAAAAATGAAAATCACCAATGCGTTCTTATCCCTACCAAGATATCATGAATACCTTTGTTGGCCAATTTTATTTTATTTTATTCAGGTAACTTGTCATTGGCTTAAAATTCAATTTAAACACGTGAAAGTTTTATGAATTGCATACCCCATAATGGAAAAAGGACACTTACAGATTTCAACATTATTGCATAA
Organism: Azorinus chamasolen; assembly: GCA_963576725.1. Lineage (NCBI taxonomy): Eukaryota > Metazoa > Mollusca > Bivalvia > Cardiida > Solecurtidae > Azorinus > Azorinus chamasolen. The sequence goes on along the minus strand of OY755241.1, from coordinate 94,523,638 downwards.
CTAATTAAGGTTGTAGAAAATCTGAAGCACATTTCTACATCATCATAGCTCTCTTCGGCTGATATTTATGGTCCGTAAACAGTATAGACCAGCTGCACCAAAGCTCTCCTTGACCGAAATTTCCGTGGTTCTTTCATTAGTAAGGACCTGTTGCATCATAGCTCTCTGACATTTCCAAGGTCGGCCATCGATGTCCTATGTTTGTTGCTGGCACCTAAAAGAACATTGAATGCAGTAACAGCGTATTGCCCAATACATGTACAGTAATAATACTCTTGTAAACCGGAAGTCTAATAGAGAAGAATTTAGATATTTTTAGGCAGGTGGATTCTTACTGCAGGAGTTTTCTGCATAACTTTCATCCTGCATTAAGCTACCACCTGTCTCAAAAACCGACAATTATACTAAATTGAATGTCCAGTTTAGAGAGGTTTTACTGTAAATAAAAGATGACATATTAATTAGAAACAGTTTGGATCCAGATAAAAATGCATGTGACACAAATTTGTTGCAAGAATTCAAACTGTTTTAACCAAGCTACAAATTTTGCAAACTGAATAATTAGCGAGACAATTTTATTTACACAGACTCAAGCTAAATTGTCTGGCATATGGATACTGTGGGAAATGCACATATTCTTTATTTGATTCTATTGGTTTAGTCATTTTGTACCAAAACAGAAAGTTTTCTGCTAAAATTATGTTGAAGTGGGGTTTTCTTCAGTTTCTTTTTTCCTAATAATTACTAGTTTGTGCTAGATTGTGCCTGGCTGAGAAATACAGAAACTATTTGATATTTACTACATATTTACCTTTATTTTCCTAAAGGAGTCATCTGATAAGGGTCTGCTCTGTTCGCTTCTGGAATTATAGATCTGGTTCTACAGATTCTGAAATGGTCAAAACATCCCTTGTTAATTGGCAATTATTAAAATGGAGCTAATAAATATTTAAGGTCATGAATTGGAGTATAAATGTTCATGGGTAAAGGCCTAAAAGATTTTACCCATTCCTTCATAGGCTATTTTTAGATCCAACCTCTTTGAATAAATCAACCGAAAAGGAGTATTTTTTAGAGTTGTGTAATTCTGAAACCATTGTGATAAATAGAGTATTTGCTCCTATGCAAATGCTCTATTTATCACAATGGTTTCAGAAAGTGACTTTTACAGAGGCGTAGAACGGCGTATTTATGGAGGAAGGGTTAAAAAATATTCGCCTTAGTTCTAGTTAACCATTTTTCTGTTCTATGTTTATGTCAAATTTTAATACCTAATAAACATTCATGGAGAAAATAATTACATGTATAATGAAATATGGAAGATGGGCTATTGTAGTCATTTTAGAAAGTAAAAAGAACTAGGTCTATCAAATATCAATGGCACACAGAGCAGACCATGACCAGACCCGTCTGATCTGGATCTACTCTGTTAGCAAATGTGTGAAAAGGCTTATTTGAAGGAAAGGATTAAATGTCATTTCTTCTCATGTTTTCTTCAGTTTCAATGAAAATATAATTATTAGGCATTTTCACGCATTCGCAAACAGTAAAACAAGATGATTTGAATGATCTAGTTCTATACTTTCTAAAGCATCTCTGTATAAGTCACCTTTGTCACATTGGGATAAATATTTAGGATTTACTCCATAGGAGCAAATGCCCTATTTATCACAATGGTTTCAAACGTACACAGTTCTAAAATGTTCCTTTTCTCTGTTAAAATATTAAATGCTCCTTTTCAGTATTTATTCAAAGACTTTTAACCATTCCTCCATAAATTTATACGCCTTTCTATGCCTCTGCAGAAGTCACTTTTTGAAACCATTGTGATAAATAGAGCATTTGCTATTTATCACATTGGTTTCAAAAATACAAAGTTCTAAACGTTTCCTTTTCTCTAGTTAATGCTCCGTTTTGGTATATCAATTCAAAGAGGCTGGATCTAAAAATAGCCTATGGGGGAATGGGTTATGAGGGAGGATATAAAATAGCTTATAGAGCACTGGACCCAATTTTAGTGGTACAACAGATTAGGGATATGTTTAAACCTTTCCATCATATAAATAATTACACACATTTGCAAACAGAATAGACCCAGATCAGAAGGCTACTATAGGAACCGTCTGATCAGGACCTGTTCTGTTTGCTAATGGAATTTGAATTATCCGGTTCTTTACTTTCCAAAAGCACCTCTGTATAAGTCACCTTTTGAAACCATTCTGACAAATAGGGCAAATGCTCTGCACAGTTCTAAAATGTTCCTTTTCTGTGGTAAATTACTAAATGCTCCTGTTCAGTATTTATTCTAAGTCTTTTTAACCCGTTCCTCCATAAATATGCCTTTCTACGCCTCTGCAGAAATCACTTTTTGAAACCATTGTGATAAATAGAGCATTTGCTCCTTAGGAGCAATTGCTCTATTTATCACAATGGTTTCAAAACTACAAAATCCTAAACTTTTCCTTTTCTCTAGTTAATGCACCTTTTCGGTAGATTAATTCAAAGATGCTGGATCTAAAAATAGCCTATGAGGATGGGTTAAGAGGAAGGATATAAAAAATAACCTATGAGAGACTGAGTTTGCTCTTTCATCTCAAGGCAATCCAAGATATCATTTACAAGCAGTATGGATCCAGAGGAGATTCCAAGTAAAATGATCTCTACATTTTGATACTCTTATGTTGTTTCTTGTAAAGGAAATCAGGGAAATTACAGGGAAACTACATGCTGGAACCATAGCAGACAAATGTATTTCGGGGGAGAGAGAGAGAGAGAGAGAGAGAGAGAGAGAGAGAGAGAGAGAGAGAGAGAGAGAGAGAGAGAGAGAGAGAGAGAGAGAGAGAGAGAGAGAGAGAGAGGGAGAGGGAGAGAGAGAGAGAGAGAGAGAGAGAGAGAGAGAGAGAGAGAGAGAAGCAGAGAAGGGTGGCTAAAATATTAATACATGTACTGGCAACCTGTAATAACTTTTGCATGGCAACCATCAGTAATTCACACAATTAGCATGCTGTCTTACAACTCGTTGATGAAACTATGGCAAATATAAGACATAAGAAAACCAAACTGATTTTAACATTCAGAGCAAGAGGCAATGGTGCACTCAAATACTGAAATCGTCATTCTGTACCAAACCCTATGTTGTGACGGGTCTAAAGAGGCGTCACAACAAAGGGTTTGGCGGAGAAATGAAGAAGCTATTCTTGAAAATGTTTTAATTTACGCATCTCATCTGGACGGCTTTACTAAAACATGAAACGAACACAAACAAGTTTACACTTACTCAAATGGCCCATGATGACGTTTCTCCTGTATTGAACTATGTCCGTTTCCTATATTTTTGTTGTTTAGATCTATACAACAGGGTGAATAGCGAAGAATAAGTTTTGAATTCGCACAATGCTTACCACGTGATCTCGTCGTGTCCAATGCGCTAAAGACTGACCACATGTCACGAAGTTTCACACCTTCTCACGACTTTCGCCCCCAGTGATAATCAGTATTGATTGTTCGGGAATGAAATTGAACTTCAACCCTTCTAGTTTAGGATAGGTACTGTACATGTATAGTGTATACACATAACCATGCGATTGATAAGTGCCCCTTAGTTAACCCTTTCCTGTTCTAAGTTTATTCCAAATGTCAATACCTACTAAATATACATGAGCAAAATAGTTATATAACTGATAATGAAATATGGAAGGTGGAACGTTGTAGTCATTTAAGAAAAAGAAACAGATCGTTCAAATTCCATTAGGAAACAGAGCAGATCCCGATCAGACGGTTCCTATAGGAGCCCTCTTAGCTGGGTCTACTCTGTTGGCAAATGCATGAAACACGTTTATATGAAGGAAAGGGTTAACCCTTACCCCTTTTGTATTAAAGAGAACGGTGCCTGCTCAAAACTAGATGTGCTACAATATTGACTGGTTCAGATTCGAAAAGCTTTTGAGAAATTATTGACGGAGTGTCAAACAGCTTGGATCCCCGGTGCGTTTTGAAGTGATAATGTACATGTTTTGAGTGCACGAAATGTACACCAAACCACCTAAAGGTTTTATTCACGCGTTGGCCAAGCAGCCTAAAGGTTTTATTCACGCGTTGGGCCAAGCAGCCTAAAGGTTTTATTCACGCGTTGGGCCAAGCAGCCTAAAGGTTTATCCACGTGTTGGTCCAAGCAGCCTAACTGTTTTATCCATGTGTTGGGCCTAGCAGCCTAAAGGTTTATCCACGTGTTGATCCAAACAGCCTAAATGTTTTATCCACGTGTTGCTCCAAGCAGCCTAAAGGTTTATCCACGTGTTGGGCCAAGCAGCCTAAATGTTTTATTCACGTGATGGGCCAAGCAGTCTACAGGTTTTATCCACGTGTTAGTCCAAGCAGCCTATAGGTTTATCCACTTGTTGGTCCAAGCATCATGAAGATTTTATCCACGGTGCTCTATTTATCAGAATGGTTTCAAAAAGTGACTTTTACAGAGGCGTCAAAAGGCATCAATATGTGGGAATGGGTTAACTGTATATTTTATGGCCTCATCGCATTGCAAATGGTATAGATACAGATTACACAGCACCTTTATGATAAGATCTCTGGTCAAGTGTGAGCCAGTATTGAAAGACAAATAACACCTTTCTACAGATGCTGATAGATGTTAAACAATGCACACCCCTAAAGGCTGATGTGAGACTTTACTGTTTTCAATGCAATTATACCCTTTTCAATGAGAACAAATTTCCACAGAGTGTCAAACACTGCAGACACTGACAGGTAGTATGATAGGTGTCAAACACTACATACACTGACAGGTAGTCTGATAGGTGTCAAACACTACATACACTGGCAGGTAGTTTGATAGGTGTCAAACACTGCATACACTGGCAGGTAGTCTAATAGGTGTCAAACACTACGTACACTGGCAGGTAGTCTGATAGGTGTCAAACACTGCATACACTGGCAGGTAGTCTGATAGGTGTCAAACACTGCATACACTGGCAGGTAGTCTGATAGGTGTCAAACACTGCATACACTGGCAGGTAGTCTGATAGGTGTTAAACACTGCATACACTGGCAGGTAATCTGATAGGTGTCAAACACTGCAGACACTGGCAGGTAGTCTGGTAGGTGTCAAACACTGCATACACTGGCAGGTAGTCTGATAGGTGTCAAACACCGCAGACACTGGCATATATTATGGGTTTACCATATTTGTCTTCAGCGGCAATTCATTTATTGATCATAGGGGTCTAAAAAAGCAGGTGATTGTTTAATGCAGGACAAAAGTAATGCAGAAAGTTCCTATAGAGCTTTCTGTAACACTTTTGACCTGCATTAAGCTACATTCTGCCTTACAGGCTCATCAATATACCTGTTTGATGGCCGCTTAAACAGGTTCTACTGTAATACACATGAGAACTGTTTTAGCATTTTGTGGTCTGATTTTCAAGGTGTCTTCTTGGTTGCCTCTTCAGTGTTTACAGCTCCACCGAGGATACCTACTACACGGCTCTGTACAACCTCGACGCGGTTATCTCCCCCTCTTCACCCACCGCCTTTCATGTCTGGTGGGTGTTCACAGATTTTAGTTATCAGTTAAACCATCGATTTAACCCCTTTCGCGATAGGTACACCACTTGGCATCTTCGCCGAGTAGACCCTAAAGAGACAACTCATGAAAGAGCCGTCTGATCAGAGTGTGTCCATTTGCTTATAGAATATCTTAGATCTTATTCTATAGTATTTTGTATAGTTGTGTACAGTAAAACCCATCTAGGCAGGAATTCTGGTAGAGAAGAATTAGCACTTCTCTTGCTGTTCACGTCAATATACCTACCTGTAAATAGTGATGACCCTGGTGAGACAGCTCCCGTCTACCTGTAAAAAGTGATGACCCTGATGAAGGCGCTGTCTCATCAGGATCTGCACTATTTACAGGTAGGTATATTGTCGTAAACAGCAAGAGAAGTGTTAATTGCGGTATATGTCTCAATTGCATGAACTGTCTAATCAGGGTCTGCATGATTTTACAACCAGTGAACTCCAAAGCTGTGGTTGCACAGGGGCATATTTGTATGAAGTGAAGATATATGTAATTATACGACAGGACATGGGTTAAGGAGAAATGTATATTAAAATTCAGGCATCAAAAGGCGTCAATGAGGGAATGGGACAATTACTAACAGTAACCATAAGTGACTGTCATTTCAAAGTTTGCAGACGACAAAATTTGTCAAGTTATGCTTTTAAAGAAAATTGAAGAAATTTAAAGCAGACGACAATGATTGCAGATGAAACATATTTGGAGCCCAAAAAGTTAAAATCACGTTGTCTTTCTTTATAGTATCTGTTGATTGTTAGTGTCATCAGTATCCTAGCCTCTTCAGAAACCAACTCATTCGGAACCTGATCTGGATCCACGCTGTTTGAAAATAATAGTGATCTCATTATATTACTAACGGGAAAGGAAACAATTTATGTTACACATTTGGTTTGTTTCCAGGTCAAATATTTGTTACCAGATATGCTGTAGTTAAGACGCCGCTACGAAGGCGTCAAACAAGAGACGTAAATTAAACCAGTTTAAGAAAGCTCCTTTATTTATCCATCAAACCCCAGGCATTCTAAAGTGTGATCAAAGCATTTATGGCGAGTTTAGAACAATAGAATCTGTCTTAAGCGGCCACCAAAAAAGTCTAATTATGAGTCTGCAAAACAGGTGATAGCTAAATGCAACTCAAAAGTAATACAGAAAAATCCTGTAGCATTATTTTTGTCCTGCATTAAGCGATCGCCTGTTTTTAGGACTCATATGGCCACTAAATGAATGGCTGCTTAGGACAGGCTTTACTGTACTTGAATGCGCACCTTTGTATGTCCATCTGCCTAGTGAAACCTTAACTTATTCATAGAGGGTTAAACCCAAACTAACAAGAAGGCAACCAACACTTAGAAATATATAAAGTAAATGACCTCTACACTGGACGTTCAAACTGGTCTCAATGTTGGTCACCTCTACACTGGCCATTCAAACTAGTCTCAGTGT